>CAUYPK010031662.1:0-12688 GCA_963574355.1 Loris lydekkerianus | reverse complement strand
ATTAGAAATCAATTATCTTTAAAGTAATGCAAAGTAAACCATTTCATTTTCTAAAGGAAAATGTCTTTGGGAGAAAGGGTTCTTATGGTAGCAAGTTTGAAAATGTCTAACTTTCTGGTACAAATATCTTTGTTATGATGTGATTTTTGGTCTTCTGGGTAGATGCCCAGTAGAGGAATTACAGGATTGAATGGCAGATCTATTTTTAGAACTCTAAGTGTTCTCCATATATCTTTCCCAAAGGAATACATTAATTTGCATTGGAAGACAAAGTACCCAATGTACTCAGCCCTACTATGAAACTAATTTAGGGCTTTCACATGAAAGCTATAACCCAGTTACAACCTAAGAATTGGGGGAAGGGGGAAAGGGAGGGGACAGAGGAGGGAGGTTGGCGGAGGGAGGGGGATTGGTGGGATTACACCTGCGGTGCATCTTACAAGGGTATATGTAAAACTTAGTAAATGTGGAATGTAAATGTCTTAGCACAATAACTAAGAAAATGCCAGGAAGGCTATGTTAACCAGTGTGATGAAAATGTGTCAAATGATCTATGAAGCTAGTGTATGAGGCCCCATGATTATATCAATGTACACAGCTATGATTTAATAAAAAAAAAAAAAAAAAGAAAATGTCTAACTTTATAACCTGGGGAAGAAAAAAGAATTTGTGGAAACACAAATTAGTAATGCTGAGACCTAAAAGTTAATAGATATTTGAATAAAATACATTATGAAAATTAATTTCAGAATGCCATTACCAATTTATGATGGTCTTCTAAAGCAGAGTAGAAGAAGGTAGATGGTGCTTTCTCTATATAAAGTAAATAGTTAATTTTACATCAGTCTTTTCTTTGAAGATTGCATAGAGAAATCACGGAACAAAATGCTTTGATTTTGGATAAGTAGCTTTATGGCCAAAAAATTGTAGTATGTGGTGTTTTACATTAGAGAAAAGGACAATCATATTTCATGCTTCAGAGTTGTAAACTGATTACTCCCTTTGAGTTTGATCATAAATCATTTTTCTGGACATCTTCCTGTAATTTCACTCAATTGGTAAAAAGCAGATTCTTTTTCCTCAGTTGAATTTGACCACTTAGTCTTGGGCCACTATAGTTACCAGATGACAAAACCTGGTGAACTGATATTTTTATGAAGAAAATATGGATTTAACAGGGGTTATAACAACCATTTTAATTGCATAGGTTATGAAAGAAATAATACAACTCTAAAAGCCATTATTTCTTTTGAAGTGATTACTATTCAGGTGATTATATCCAGGTAATGGCTGGATCATGGAATAAAAGTCTGAACACCTGGGATTCCAATAAGAAGCAGAAAGCTGAGCTACCTCAGCTGCCACAGTGAGCTGGCACCACCTTCGGCGCTTTGCATATTCTCACAGGAATGATTATTTGTTAGATAGACCACATTTCATAAAAATAGAAACTTTTCTGAAACAGCTAAGCAGAGCTTCCAGAATATTCCTTATTTAAATACCATGCATAATTGAAACAAAAATAAAGAATACCATCACCTTCATATTATGGAAAAATTGTCAATCTTCAAAATTTCTCAATCAGCATTTCCTCCTACTTGAATCTAATTGAGTGTTTCTTGACGTTCAAACCTCTTGGAATGTGTCCAGATCACTGACATTGGCAATAGCTTCACCAGTTACCATGATTAATGATGTTCCATATTCTTAGCAGCTATCCATTTCCTACTGGGCTTTCTGCTTAAGAAACACGGATCTTTTAAAAGTTAGAGGAAGATTCATTTTCCTTCTATGCCCCAACAACTCTGTCCACGCAAAGATGATATTCAAAATATTTACTGATTTACATCGGTATTAACCAATTAAACATCGTACCAGTGCTCTGTAGTTACCAGCATGACTGCCCTGCGCTAGTCAGGGAATCTTCATCTGTTCTCCCCTCCAGCCCTCGGCAGTCCTTGCGCTTCACTCTCTGGATGACAGAATGCGTTCTTGTGTTGGCACATGGGGTTTGGGAACTCCAGACACATGCTGTAGACCTTCTGATCCTCCAGGGAATGGCTCTAGCAGCTGCAATGGGTTGCTATTAAAGTCAATTTTGATTTTCATAGCAAAGAACTGCTGTACAAATCTCTAACTGATGTGGTGAGTTGAAAATGAGTGGTCCTAATTTCTGGAAACAAAACTCTTCCTTATTTATTTATGTATGTCCTTATTTATTTATTTTTGAGACAGAATGTCACTCTGTTACTTGGGGTAGTGTGCTGTGCGTCATAGCTCACAGTAACCTCAAACTCTTGTGCTCAAGTGATCCTCCTGCCTCAGCCTCCTGGGTAGCTGGGATGACAGGCACCTGCAGAACCCTGGCTAGTTTCTCTATTTTTAGTAGCGATGGGGGTGGAGTGGGAGGGCACTGGGGTGTGGGACTGTGGGTGTGTGTGTGTCTCACTTTTGCTCGGCTGATCTCAAACTCTTGCAATCAAGCAGTCCACCTGCCTTGGCCTCTCAGAGTGCTAGAATTATAGGTGTGAGCCACTGTGCCCAGCCCCAAACTCTTGCTTACATAACCAGAGGTATTATAGACAGAAATGAGACTCTGCTCAGTAACAGCTGAGGAAGCCGCTGCGGTAGGAGGAGCATGGGCTTCACACTGTAACAGATCTGGGTTTGAAGGCAGGCTTCCTACCTTGGTGATTTTGAGTAAGTTACTTAGCCTAATTTACCTCCTTTTCCTCATCTGTAATATGGAGATTAAAAAAAATACTCCATGGCGTTTGTTTGGGGTTTAAATGGGATGACACACACATATAGAAAACTTAATGGAGTGAGCTGCTGCTCCGGCTGCTGAGTGCCTGATAAATAGTAGAGATTCTTCTTCTCACCCCTTTCTGAAATAACCCCTGATTAACTCATGGTTGATATGTAATTAATACTGGAACTTCTATGTTGCATTAGTAGTTCTTTACCTTGTTCTTGGTTGTAGGGTCAGATCTGTCACTGATGTGGCTGCCTTTAAGAAGTGGTTGCTTTTATTAACTGCAGTCTTCTGCTGAAGGGCGACTAGATTCTGGGATCTGTCTTCCTCACCACACTGTTGCTGCAGCAAAACCTGGTCTCTGATCACAATGATCTGTCTTCTTCACCACACTGTTGCTGCAGCAAAACCTGGTCTCTGACTCCAAGTCCCTGGCTTCTAACTAATATTGAATTCTCGGGATAGGAGATGTGGCTGCTTTTCTTTCTTGTGGCTGTGAATTTTCTTGTTCAATTGAAGCAAATAATATTTGCTATTATAACCACCACTTAGTAGCTGTGTGATCTTGGACAAGACAAGTAATTTCAGAGAGTCTCAGTTTCCTTATCTGTAAAATAGGATAATAAATGTATCTACTTGGTAGGAGCTGCTGAGAAATAAATGAGATGATGTATATAAAGTGCCTAGCCTAGTGCCTGACATATAAATGTTTTCCATATATGTTAGCTGTTACTTTTGACTTTTGAAAATGCATTTCATTATTAGTGAGATATTACAATAGTTGAAAAAAATTATTAATAAAAATCCCAGATGTTTCTGTAATTTATGTCTGAGGACATTAGTGATGATATAATTTTCTGGTACTGAAGATGACACTATTGTACATTTTATTTAAAAATATGGCTTGTCTGGGCAGCGCCTGTTCTTAAAGGAGTAGGGTGCCGGCTCCATATGCTGGAGTGGCGGGTTCAAACCCAGCCCTGGCCAAAAACTGTAAAAAAATTAAACAAACAAACAAAATATATACATGGCTTGTCTATTATTTATATTTTTGAAATATTAAGCATTCAAAAGTTACTTTTCTGTCTTTCCCTAATTTGTAATTTTGGGGGGACAGTGACTCTCAAAAATTTTAGCATAATTTTATTTTTCCAAATGAAATCACATATAATAAAGTCATGAATTACGAAACAGGCAAAACAGTAATTTTCTATACAAACTAATTTTATGCTTTGACATTCACGATATTTAATAAACAATCAGTAAGAATGTATATTAATGCCTTGGTTTCTACTGTATTAAAATTTGGCATATATAACTTTTGAATGTGTTTTCTGATTAGTTTTTAATTAGTTTCAAAACCCATTATTTAAACATTTTGAACATTGTAATAAATACTTGCTGAGCACCTCTGTGGAAGTGTGACAGTTTGCAAACCACTAATGGAGAGAAATGCAGGCACCCAGCCGCTCACCATGTCCTGCTGCATAATGAGATTCTCCCCTTCCGGAATACATTTATGCTGGCTCACGCTTCTGGCAAAGGAACCAGGCGTCAGGCTCCATCGATCTCAGACACACAGAGTCACTTATCCATATGCTCAGGGTATTTGACGCTGTGTCCCTGCATAGTCAGAAATTAGTCACTTTCTGCTAGTGACTGTGAATATAAAGGAGGCATTTTCTGAAATATGAATCTCGTTTGAACAATTATGGATAGAGAAACCAATAACCATTTTTCTTCATTTATTATGTACAAAATAGCTTCAATCTGCCTCTAGACATACTAATGAAAGTATTCTATCCCTTAAACCTACTCCCAAAGGCTCAATTCTAAAATGAAGAGTACAGATAAAAATAAAGTAAGAAACCTACCTAGCTTCCTCTTCTTTTTCACTGTAAGAGGCCACACTGGCTGATTTACAGAATCCTAGAATACTAGAGTCAGAAGGAAACTTAGAAATAATGCAGCCTGATGTCTCGCCTCTACAAAAATCCCCCACCAATATTCCTTAAGAACACTCTTGTGCTAGAAGCTTCCTACCTTATCATGCCACTCTTGGAAGGCAGGAATTTCCAGAAAGTTCTTCTTTAAGTTGCATGTCCCACAGTTGAGTTTGTCATCAGTAGATGGATATTCAGGCTGTTTCTAAGCTTTTGTCACAAAAAGTTATGTTGCAGTAAACATCTTTGTAAGTGTATCCATACTTCTGAATTTATTTCATTAGAGAAGACTTCCAAAAGTGGGATTTGCGAGTCTAATTACACGTGTGTACTTTTTTATTTTAATAGATAATGGTGGATAACTTTTCAAAAAGATTCTGGCAATTTATGTTTCACCAACAGTCTGCGACAGTGCCTGTTTTCCTGTTGGACTTTACAAAACATTTAGACTTTTGCTTGTCCATTGGCTGAAAAATGATAAATGAATGTTGTTTTAATTTTCATGCTATGATTACTGCTGAGATAAAACATCTTTTCATATGTTCATTTGTTATCTGTGTTTGGTCTTCTATGGCTTTTTTTGTTGTTGTTAAATTGTTCCTGTTTGTCTTTGGATGATTTATATTATCAGTTTGAAAAAGATCTTAGTTTAGTAGAAAGGGTAGACCTTTCTGCTGTTATTTATGAAACTTGGTTTCTGTCTTAGCCCATTTGGGCTGCTATAACAAAATGTCATACACTGGGTGGCTTTAAAACAGCATAAATTAATTTTTTTACAGTTCTTGAGGCTGGAAAGTTAAGCCAAAGACACGAGTTCTGGTGAGAGCCTGTTTTCCCAGACTTGGTAACTTCTTTCTGGCTCTTTACATGTGGGCAGAGACAATTGATCCCCTTGCGTTTCTTAAATGAAATTACTAACCTCATTCTTGAGGGCTCCACCCTTCTGGTCTCATCACTGCCCTCAAGGGCCTAGCTCTCAATACCATTTCCTTGAGGGTTAGGATTTCAACATGAATTTGGGGGCGACAAATACATTCAGATCATAGCAATTTCCAACTTCTAACTATCCTGCCTTAGCTTTCTGAAAAAATTCATTAAGATGTGATACTTGTTCATAAACAAATATCTCACCCTAGAAGTGGTCTGCATAGGACAAGGCCTGGCTGTTCAAATCGTGGTCCACTGACCTGTGGAACCAGCTGCATCTGGAGCCCATGAGACTGTGGCATCTCAAGCCCTATTTTAGAACTGCTAAATCAGAATCCTAAATTGACAAAATGCTCAGGTAATCTTTGAGAAACACTGTGGCAGAGCAGGAAGGATCCTAAACTCCTGCCACTCGCTTCTATATTTATATTAAGATTACAAAGGTCGGCTCAGAACCTGTAGCTCAGAGGCTAGGGCACCAGCCACATACCCTGGAGCTGGCGGGTTCGAATCCAGCCTGGGCCTGCTGAACAACAATGACAACTACAACCAAAAAATAGCTGGGCGTTGTGGCAGGCGCCTGTAGTCCCAGCTACTTGGGAGGCTGAGGCAAGAGAAATGCTGAAGTCCAAGAGTTTGAGGTTGCTGTGAGCTGTGATGCCGTAGCACTCTACCCAGGGCAATAGCTTGAGACTCTGTCTAAAAATAAAAAAATAAAAAAAAAAAAGAGGTTTTTAGGTCGTAAGATAGGTCATAGGAACTAGTTCTTAATTTTTTTTCAAATCAACTACTGTTAAACCGTTTCTCCAGTTCATTAATGAACATTTTGTACCTAAATGCAAGATTTTTATCATTACCTGCATTAAATATTATTTATTTCAACTCATACTTCTGATTTATGATACACTTTTTGAATTTTGAATCTACATTGTAGTATAAAGGCTCTCATTACCCAGTTTTTGGGGAAAATTATAAGAAATTAATCGAAAAATTTATAAATAAAGAGATGTAAGGCCCTGAGATCAGTCCCTTTATATGTACTTTCCTTTGTCTGTGGACATATGAAGTCCATTTAAGATGAATTTTAAGACAAGCCCCATGGGGAAAGAGAAGGAAGAAGTTATCATAATGTACATCATTTATACTGAAGATATTTATGCACATGGTGGTATTTGAGTGACTTTCTTTCTGTTTACGAAACAATGACCTGTTGACCCCTTGTCCTTACTAACTAATTGTATGACATACTTAGATAATCAAGTTCCAGAAAATATACGTTGTGGCTTCTCTCCTAAAGCAACGATGGCTGGGGATTGTTACTACCATGATGGCTAGGCCCCTAAAATGACTAAGTTTCTAAACATAGTGACAAGGCACTTGAGAACCAAACATGATCCTTTTCTAAAAAGTATATCCAACTTCCAGTTTGTACAAGATGGCATAACTCTGTTTCTTCTTATTCATTTCCACTAACTATGGGTAACTCTAAACCCTAGAAATTATTTGGGGTGGCCAATGAGTACTCTGAAAGGTGGTAGAAAGAAGAAAAACTGGCTTGGGACCTTAGACAGGAGGAACAGGACAGCAGCAGGGTATCTGGTGGGTTCTGCCCATCAGAAAAAGGCAACCCAGACTTGGTGTTTCCTGATCCCCAGCCCAGCAGAAGGCAGTCTAGGCAGGTTCAACCCCTGCTCCCCAGATCAAAAGGAAGTCCCTCTCAAAACATCTCTCTGAAATTGGCCTGATACCACGGGCAAGAGGAATCGAGGTAGAACCCCTGCTGGCAGTAAAGGGCCTAGGAAGAGCTCCTCTCTCCTGCCAGGTGGCACCTACCCTCCCCTGCTGAAAAATAGCAAGGCTTGTGGGAAGAACTGGCAAAAGGCAGGCAGTTGTGACAAGTGGCCCAGTCAGGAAGCCTCTTTAACCTCGGGGTCCTGCCCAAAGAAGTTTGAGCAGAGCTAGGATGTATCTGTGGGAGGATTCTGTGACAGCAGGTGCCCAGATAAGAAGGTCTCCAGTTCCTCCTGCCTGAGACTCCTCTTCCTTACTGGGAGCCACTGGGGCAGGCAGACAAAACCAGCAAGAAAACCTAGCCATATGGGTTTTTTGCCCAGAAAGTTTCTTTGTTCGTGGGACCACAGAGCTTCTTTCCCCATGGAGAGACACTGGCAGCCTAGTCTAGAAAAACTCCTTTTACCTTCCTCAGGCTGGACCAGCAGGGACCAATGGTAGCTGAAAGGTAACTGATAACCCAAGCAAACCAAATAACAGCACAAAGGCTCTGAAAATGAAACTGCCATTGGAATCATGGCTTACAAAAGTAGGTCAGGATCCATGTGATTAAGCTATACAGGAAAACTCCTACTAAAATAGGAGATTTGAATAGGACCCAATATGTCCTAGTAAGTTGGACAAAAAGTCCAAGGTACAATAAAAATTCACCAAACACAATAGGAACTAAGGTGACCACAACTTCAATGGGAAAGGACAATCCACTAATGCTAACACTAAGAGGAGTCAGGTGTGGGAATTATCTGATGTGTACTGTAATGTATCTGTCATAAGGATGCGTCAACAATAAATTACAAATTCTCTTCAAACAAATGAAAAACTAGAAAATTTCAGTAAAGAAGTAAATAAATCAAGATAAATTAAAAAATTTTTTTCTTAAGTAACCCATAGGAAGCCAATAAAAGAGACATAGAGGAATGAAAACTAGAAGAAACAAACAGAAAACAATAAAGTGGAAGCCTGAAGTACACATTGTCTAAATACACCAAATATGAGTTGGTCAGAGTGGATTAGAAATGCACATCTCAGCTATATGCTGTCTGCAAGAAATGCACATGAAATTAAGTGATATAGACACACTAAAAATAAAATAAATGGAAAAAATTATCATGCAAATATTAGCAAAGAAGGCAGGACAGACTATATCAATATCTAATAATTAAAGAACAAAGCTAAAAATATTGCTGAAGACAAAGGGGGACATTACCTAATGATAAAATAATTAATTCACCAGGAAGACATATTGATCCTAAATGCTTACATACTCAGCAACAGCACTTCAAAATATACAAGGTAAGAACTTATAGACCTGAAAGGAGAAATAGACATATGCAGAATTATATTTGGGGACTTCTCTATTCTTATCTTAGGAATTGATAGAGATATTAGAAAGAAAGTCAGCAGAGATTTAGGATATCTGAACAAAACAATCAAAAAAGAGGATCTAACTTGACATATGTAGAACACTCCACCCAACCACAGAAAATACATATCCTTTTTAAGTGACCACAAGCATATGCCAAGGTAGAGTATACATTGGACCATAAAAAATTAAAATCAACAAATCTGAAATAATTTACATCACACAGGGTGTGTTCTCTAGCCATAATAAAATAATAGGAAATGGGTAAATCTCTAAAGACATAGAATTTTAACAATATGCTTCTAAATAACCCATGGGTCAAAGAGGAATTCTCAAAGGAATTAAAACATATACTGAACTGAATGAAAATGAAAATAAAACATATGAAAATATGTGAGATGCATCTGAAGTAGTGCCAAAAGACAAATTTATAGCACTAAATGCTTACCTCAAAAACAAGGAAAAGTCTTAGATCAATACTTTAAGATTCTACTTGAAGAAACCAGAAAATAAGAGAAAAAAATTCCCAGACAAGTAGAAAGAAGAAAATAATAAACACAGCACAATTAAAAAAATTAAAACAGCAAAACCACAGAGAAAATCAACGAAAAAGTTTCTTCTTAAAAAATCAATAAAATTGACAAACTTGCAGCAAGATTGGCAAAAATAAAAAGAGAGAAAATATGAGTTATCCAAGATATAAAATTAATGTACACTAATCAGTAGCTTTCTTACATGATATCAACAGTCAATCTGAGAACAGAATCAAAGATATCATACCCTTCATTATAGCATCAAAGAAAATAAAGTATCTTGGAATATATTTAACAAAGGATGTGAAGAATCTCTATAGAGAGAACAAAAAAATTCTGAAAAAAGAAACAGCGGAGGATGTTAATAAATGGAAGAACATACAATACTCATGGTTTGGAATAATCAACATTGTTAAAATGTTTATACTACCCAAAGTGTTCTACAGATTTAATGCAATTCTCATTAAATTACCAATGTCATATTTTGCAGATCTGGAAAAAATAGTTCTGTATTTTTCTGCCTTTCTTTTCTTTTTCTTTTTTTTTTTTTTGAGACAGAATCTTACTCTGTGGCTCAGACTAGAGTGGCATGGTGTCAGCCTAGATCACAGCAACCTCAAACTCTTGGGCTCAAGAGTAGCTGGGACTACAGGCACTTCAGCCTCTTGAGTAGCTGGGACAACAGGTGCCTGCTGCAATGCCCTGGTAAAGATGGGGTCTCACTCTTGCTCAGGCTGGTCTTGAACTCCTGAGTTCAAGCAATCCACTTGCCTTGGCCTCCCAGAGTATTAGGATTACAGGCTTGAGCCACTGTGCCTGGCCCTAGTCCTACAATTTATATGGAATCAGAAAAAACAAAAACAAAAAAACCCTGAATAGCCACCACAATTCTACAAAATAAGCACAAATGTGGAGGCATCACTTTGTGATGGACTTTGGACTCTACTATAAGTCTACTATAAGTGATCAAAACAGCAAGACATGGTATGGCATAAAAATAGAGGCATAGACCTAAGAACAGAATGGAGAATCTAGAGATAAAACCAGCCTCCTATTGCCATCAGATCTTTGACAAAGAAAAAAAAAAAAAAAAGCACACTCTGAAGAAAACAATCCCCATTCAACAAATTGTGCTGGGAGAATAGGCAAGCCACTTGTAAAAAAACTGGAACTAGATCTTTATCTCTCACCACTTAGAAAAAATTAACTCACAATGGATAAAAGTTTTAAATCTAAGACATGCAACTATAAAAACCCCCTAGAATAAAGTGTGGGAAAAACTCTTAATCTTCTTGGCTGGTGGAAAAAATTTATGAAGAAGACCCCATTGGCAATCACAGCAACAGCAAAAATAAATTAACGAGACCTGATCAAGTTAAAAAGATTCTGCACAGTGAAGGACACAATCAACAAAGAAAAATGACAACCTACAGAATGGGAGAAGATATTTGCATGCTATCCATCTGACAAAGGGCTGATAACCAGAATCTAAGAGGAAGTCAAGCAAATCAACAAGAAAAAACAAAACAAACAAATAAACAACAACAAAAAAAACCATTAAAAAGTGGTCAAGAGAAAGAAATGGAATTTTTCTCACAGAGATAGACTAATGGCCAACAAACACATGAAAAAAAGCTTATTGTCTCTAATCATCAGAGAAATGCAAATCAAAACCACACTGAGATGTATCACCTAACCCCAGTGAGAATGGCTTGTATTATAATGTTTCCAAACAACAGATGTTGACATGGAAGTGGAGAGAAGGGAACTTATACATTCTTGATGGGAATACAAACAGGTAAGCCTCTGGAGAAGGCAGTATGGAGATTACTCAAAGAAATAAATGTAGACCTATTATTGATCCTGCAATCCAGTTACCAGGCACTGACACATAAGAAAAAGAGTCATTTTGTCATAAAGACACTTGCACTTGAGCGTTTATAACAGCATGGTTCACAATCACAAAGATGTGGAAACAACCCAAATGGCCTTCAATACAGGAATGGGTTAATAATTTGCGGCATATGTATACCATGGAATAGTATTTAGCCATAAAAAAGATGGTGATTGTGTACCCTTTGCAACAACCTAGATGGAATTGGAGACCATTCTCCAAAGTGAAGTATTACAAGAATGGAAAAACAAACATCCTATATACCCAGTACTAAATTGGGAACTAGTAGATTAACACATGATCACACGAGAGAACAACTCAAAGAAATTCAAGCAAAGAGGAAGGGTGAGGAGGGAGGGTTGGGTAAATTCCCACCCCACAGGTACATTGCATGAGTATTTGGAACACTACCTGGGTGTAGGACACACCTACAAATCGGACTTTAATTTTACAAATGCCAACTATGGACTCCAACTGTTTCTGCCCCCACATTAGTCTGAACTAAAGAAAGTGGGGGGGGGGGAATAAATAGTCACATAAAGAAAATAAAATACAAGATATCACAATCAGAAATGAAATAGACTATACTATTTTAAATCCAGCAATTATTAAAAGATAATAATGGAATACTGTGAACAATTTTATGATCATAAGTTCATCAGCTTAGAAGAAATTAATCAATTTCTCAAAAACTCACAAACTACCAATGTTCAACCAAGATGAAATACATAATACAAGTAGTGCTATAACATTCTAAAAAATTAAATTCATAATGGAAAATTCTATGAAAAAAATCTCTAAATCCAGCTGTCTTAACTGGAGAATTCTATTAAATACTTAAAGAAGAATTAACTCTAATTTTATATCACCTCTTCCAGAAAATAGAAGTAGGAACATTTTTAAACTCACTTTATCAGGCCAGTATTACTGTGATACCAAAATGAGATAAAGATAGGAAAAAAAAAAAAGGAAAAAAAAAAAAAAAAAAAAAAAACCCAGAAGAAGAAGAAGGAAAGAAAGAAAGAAAAAAACATAAAGCAGTATCTGTTAGGAACTTGGACAAAAAATTATCAATAAAACACTAGAAATTAAATTTAACCATGATTTAAAAGAATTATTCATCATTCCAAACTCAATCAGTATAATCCACCATATCAGCAAGACTGATAACAACCCAGAAAAATTATATGGTCATATCAATTGACATAGAAAAAGCATTTAAAAAATCTAATATTAATTCATAATAAAAGGTTTCAGTAAATTTGGAATAGTGTTTGGAAAATTAGAACTATCTCACTTTGATAGATAGCATTTACAAAAATCCTACAGCCAACATCATACTTTTTTAAATTTATTTATTTTTATTGTTAAATCATAGCTGTGTACATTAGTGCAATCAAGGGGTACAATGTGCTGCTTTCATATACAATCTGAAGTATTCTCATCAAACTGTTCAGCGTAGCCTTCATGGCATTTTCTTAG
>CAUYPK010031660.1:0-95050 GCA_963574355.1 Loris lydekkerianus | reverse complement strand
TTAATCCTTTCACCAGTGTGGAAGTTGGAGTTTGATCAAAAGTTTCTGAGTGAGTTTACTTTTGTGGTGGAGGATTGGGTTGGTCATTATGGACGATAGGTCTGAGAATGTTCTGAAGAGATGGTTTGGTTATGGAAAATTTCTTC
Source organism: Loris lydekkerianus (assembly GCA_963574355.1). NCBI lineage: Eukaryota > Metazoa > Chordata > Mammalia > Primates > Lorisidae > Loris > Loris lydekkerianus. The sequence continues at coordinate 94,904 of CAUYPK010031660.1, read as the reverse complement.
AACATATGTATGTCATTAAAGTATTTAATTTCTCTATTATAAATGAAACTCAGTTTGTCTGGATACAGGATCTGGGGTTGAACGTTATTTTGCTTTAGGAGATTAAAAGTCGATGACCACCCTCTTGAGGCTTGAAAAGTTTCAGCAGAGAGATCTGCAGTCATTCTAATATTCTTCCTTTTGTATGTAAAGGCTTTCTTTCATCTGGCTGCTTTGAGAATTTTCTCCTTCATATCAACTTTAGTGAAGTTAATTATGATATGCCTGGGGGATGTCTTATTGGGATTGAATCATGCTGGGGTTCTGAAACTATCTGCTATCTGTATTTCAGAATCTCTAGGCATGTCAGGGAAATTCTCTTTCATAATTTCCTGGAGAAGGGCCTCTGTGCCTAGCAAGGCGACTTCATCGGTTTCAGGGACTCCAATAAGTCAGATATTAGCCTTCTTCAAATTATCCCAGAGCTCAATAAGAGAATGATCTACTTTTGCTCTCCATTTCTCTTCATCTTTGAGATTTTGGGAGCGTTCAAAGGCTTTATCTTCAATGTCAGAAATTCTTTCTTCTGCTTGCTCCATTCTGTTGCTGAGGGATTCTACTGTATTTTTTTATATCTTTGAGGGCTGCAAATTTTTGCTTCAGTGTGTCTAAGTTCTTGGTGGTTTTGTCTTTAAATTTGTTAAATTCTTGAGACAACTTTTGAATTTTTTCTTGAATTCCTAATTCCACTTTATTAATCTTGTTTGCAATTCAAATTCTGAATTCGATTTCTGACATCTCACCCAGTTGTTTATGAATGGGATCATCATTTACATCTGCCATATCTTTCCTTGGGGGGGTTGATCTACTCTGGTTATTCATGTTACCAGTGTTTTTCTGCTGATTCCGCCCCATGGTTGTTTTACTCCCTTTGATTTTTCCCCTGGGGCTTTGTCAAGGGCCCATAAAGTGTTGTGGCCTGAGAAACTGGGGCCATTTCTGGTGTGGTGGGGCTAAGTGGTTCTGTCTTGTTTTCAGCTGGTTTCTGTTCAACCCTAGTGAAACAGATACTCTGGATTGAAGTCTCAGCTGTGGAGAAATATCAGCAATTAAGTCACCCCACCCACCACAGAGAACAATTGGAAAAGGAAACTCAAACCTTCCTACAACCACGCCCCAAGGGCACCACATAATTTGTCCACAGGCAATTGGCTCAATTCAAAAGGTCTAAATCAATTGTCTCAGTCTGTACCTGTCTCGGGTGAGAGAGTTTAAGAGGTCTCTGGGAACTGGATCACAGGGGTCTGGTGACTACTCTGATGTAGCTTGCTCCAGTGCTGTGTGGATTCAGAAGGACCCCCCCAAGCCAGTAGATCAGTCTTAGAGGGTTGATGCCTCCTTCCCCACCTTGCACCACTGTCACACCCAGTCACTGATTGTCTTGCAGTTGGCTGACCCAGTTTCCTGTAGTGAACTGATACTCCAGGAGTTTGCACCTGCTTGAATCACAAGGAAGTCTGCCAGGCTGCTTGGCTCTGCCTCTCTTGCACGAGGAGGTGAGGCCGGACAATCTCGGGCACTTGATGAAGGTTGGGGAGTTTTCACTCTGGTCCAGTTTCGCCCCTTATTAATGTTACTGATAGAACAGAACACAACAACTTTGCGGTTCCCCTGCAGAAGAGAAGCTGGATTGAGTTCCAAATCAGCTTGTCTTTGCTCTTGTATTTGGTTAGCTGTCAGTTCTGTCCTGGTGCCTTTCTTTGTCTAGAGGCTGACAATATCCTGAGGGCCAGGTGCATCTTAGGCTCAGTAAAGCAGACCTCTTGGTCAGCCCCACCCTGGGAGTTTCTCCAGATTGCAAATGGCTGTTGCCTCTGTCAAATCATTTACTCAGGATCTCTGGTTGCCCAGGGAGACAGGGGGTGTGGCTTCAGAGTATCCGGTAGTGAGCCGTATGGCTGCCAAAAGAGGGCTGCTGTTTTATGCCTCAGGGAACAGCTGCTCTGGTGCAGCTCCCTTCCAGCTGACCATCCTCTCCCCGCTCTCGCTCCCCAGAGTCTGCACCGACCGGCTGCAGCCCCGGCACTGTCCACACCATTCGAGCAATTGCCCAAGAGTCTGGACTCCTGGGGGACAGGTCTCCAGATCTCAGAATGAGAGCGAAGGTGAGTGCTGGGAGCCCAGGGTTGCAGGCAGAGAATACACACAGTTCCACACAGTTTTATGCCTGGCTGCGCTGTCACCAAAAGACGGCTGCCACACCATGCTTTAGGGAACCGCCACTCCAGTGTGGGTCCCCCTCAGCTGACCGTCCTCTCCTCACTCCCATGCCCCAGAGCCAGCACTTACCAGCTGTAGCCCAGGCACTGTGTCAGCCCCCTGAGAAATCACCCAAGAGTCTGGACTCTGGGGGGAAAGGCCTCCAGACCTCAGAGTGAGAGTGGAAGGGAGTGCCAGGAGCCCAGGGCTGCGGGTAGAGCATACACACAGTTCCACACATTTTAACGTCCAGTCACGCTGTCGCCAAAAGACGGCGGCCGCACTGTGCCTCAGGGAACCACTGCTGTGGTGCAGTTCCCTCTCAGCCAACTGTTTTCTCCTCACTCCCATGCCCCAGAGTCAGCGCCGAATAGCTACAGTGTAGGCACCATGCCCACCCCTCGAGAAATCACCCAAGACTCTGAACTCCTGGGGGACTGGACTCCAGACCTCAGTGTGAGTGGAGGGGAGTGCTGGTAGCTCAGAGTTGCAGGCAGAGAATACACAGAGTTCCACACAGTCTCATGTGAGGCAGGAGAACACCATGGAACCCTAGTAGGGGAGGTAGGTCTAGTTTTTAGAGGGTCTCTCCCATGGAGTGTAGTGGGAGGACCTTTGAACTCTGCTCACTCTGAGCCATTCTCATGGGGGAGGGAACTCCCATTCACTTGGTGATGGATTCTGTAACTTTTGTTTATATCCTTGTGGTTGCAGCTCGCCTCAGTGGGGTTGACGTGCGTTCTTCAACCTTCTCTCTTCTTGCAGCTCAGATTCACCAGGTTACTTACTAAATTTTTGTCCTTTAACTCTCCTTCTGAATGGGAACCTCTGTGGAAAGCTGGCTTCAGTCAACCATCTTGTCTCCTCTGGCCGTGATGTATTTCTTAAATGTGTACCTGAAATATAACAACCAAGATATACTTTTACATGGATATTCATTAGTGATATTGGTCTGTAGTTCCAAATTTTAATTGGAACTATTTTCGGTATTTGGGTGATGTATGCTTCATAGAATGTGTTGGAGAAGGTTCCTTCCTTCTCAATGTTTTGGAATAGTTTCTGCAGTAAAGGTAGAAGGTCTTTGAAGATTTTCTAGAAATGTGAAGTAAAGCTGTCTGGTCTAGGGCTTTTTTATTGGAAGATTCTTTTATTGTATTGATTTCAGTGCTTGACATTGGTCATTTCAAGAGATCTATTTATTCATGGTTATGTTTGGGGAGATGGTGTGATTTTAGGTATTGATCCATTCCTCCACATTATCAAATTACTGGTAATACAGTTTTTTGTTGACAGTTAGAAATAATCTCTTATATCTCTGTGATATCTGTTGTTATTTGCCCTTTTTCATTTCTGATTGATATTATTATAGATTTTACTTTTCTATTTCTAGTTAATCTGGCCAATGGTTTATTAATTTTATTAATATTTTTGAGAATTTCACATTTTATTTTATTAACTTAGTGAATGATTCTTTTGTTCTCAATTTCATTTATTTCTGATTAAATTTTGGTTATTTCTTTTCTTTTTCAGGGTTTGGCATTGAATTGCTCTTCCTTTTCCAGTTTTTTAAGTTGATTCATTAGGTTGCTGGTGTGCTCTCTCCCTGTTTTTTGGATGTAGGTGTTTAATGCTATGAATAACTCCTCTTAGGACTGCTGTTGCAGTGTTCCACAGGTTTTGGTATCTTCTTTCTTCAATGTTGTTATGCTCAATGAAGTTAATGATTTCATTTTTTATCTATTTATTTTCCCAACTATCTTTTAGCATAAGGTTGTTTAATTTCTATGATTTTGTCTAGGGATGAATATTTTGTGTTGGTATTGAGATCCACTTTTATTGCCTTGTGGTCTGAAAAGATACAAGGTATAATTTTAATTCTCTTGATTTTGTTGAGATTTGTTTTGTAGCTAGGATATGATCTATTTTGGACTGTGTTCTATGGGCAGCCAAAAAGAATGTATAATCTTTACTTTGGGAATAATGTGCTCTAACATATGTCTATTAAATCTTTATTGCTCTAAGATTATATGTAAGTTCTTTATATCTTTGCTTAGTTTCTATTTAGAAGATCCATCCAGTTCTTCCTGAAGTATGTTAAAGTCTCCAACTATTATCTTGTTATGGGATATCATATTGCTCAGACAAATCAATATCTCTTTCATAAATCTAGGAGCATTTACGTTGTTTCATAAATCTAGGAGCATTAAGCAAATATTTAAAATTAAAATGTCTTTGTTTTGTATTGTTTCCTGGACAAGAATGTAGTGACCATATTTTTTTTTTTATTAACTTTAGTTGCTTTAAATCCACTTATATCTGAAAATAAGCTGTGACCCCTCTTTTCTTTTGATTTCCCTTTGCCTGAAATATTATTTTCCATCCTTTTACCCTAAGCCTCATTTTGATCTTCAAGTTTAGATATGTTGCCTGGAGACAGCATAGCATATTAATGGCTTGTGTTTTTTATTCAATCAGCCAGCTTATGCCTTTTCAGTAAGGAATTGAAGTTGTTAACATTTATTGAGAGAATTGATAAGTGTGGTGGAGTGCTATTCATCTTATTTCATTAAGTCCATTGTTTAGCATTACCTTTTTTGCCAATGTGGAAGTTATGTTTGGCCCTTTAGTTTCTGAATTTTTACTTTCTAAGTGATCCATTGTGATAGTCAATGAGTAGACTTGGTCTAAGTATTTCCTGTATAGCTGGACTAGTGGTGAATTTCTGCAATATTTTTATATCAGTAAAAGATTTGATTTCTCCAGTAATTTAGAAGCTTAGCTTAGCAGGATACAGAATTCTAGGCTGAAATTTTTTTTATTTAGGAAGGTTAAAAATAGATGACTATTTCTTCTTGCATGGATGGTTTTAGCTGAAAAATTTGCTGTCACCCTGATGGATCTGGCCCTGTATTTCAATTGGTGCTTACTCATGGATGATTGCAGAATTTTCTCTTTTGTCCTAATTTTGAATAGGTTTATGACAACATGTCTTGAAGATGCTTTATTTATGTTGAGATGACTCTGGGTTCTATATCCCTCTAAAAGAAGTGTTTCAAACTTAGTGACACTTCAGAAATTTTCATCTGTGATATGCTTCAGTAGGGCTTCCATTCCTTTGGGACATTCTTTTTTTCCCTTCAGGATTACTTATAATTCATATCTTTGAGCATTTCATGAAGATCCATAATTTTCTAAGTGAATGTTCTGCTTTATTTCTCTTTTTTTTTTTCTGTCTCTTTAACTACCTGTGTTAGCTAAAGAGCTTTATTCTCTAGCTCTGAAATTCTTTCTTCTCCATCATCCAATCTGTTATTGATAATTTTTACTGCATATTTAAGTTCCCTGATTGACTTCTTTATTTGTTTAAGCTCTGTTACATCTTTTCTATATTCTTTACAACTTTTATCCAATTTTTGTTTCTATTTTTCCACTTTCTTGTCAATTCCTTTATTGCCTTTCTCATCCATGTTTTAAATTACCTCTCTGTTATTTCCACTAATTCTTTTTTTTATTATTAAATCATAGCTGCACACATTAATATGATCATGGGGCATCATACACTAGCTTCATAGACCACCCAGAAGACCAAAAATCACACCTTAACAAAGATATTTGTACCAGAATGTTTATCGCAGCCCTATTCATAATTGCTAAGTCATGGAAAAAGTCCACTAATTCTTTATAGGTGGAATCCTTTCCAGTAGCTGCCTCATGGTTCCTTGGGGCACTGTTCTGTTGCCAGAGGTTTTCTGTTTATTTTCTGTTTATTTTCCTTGTTATTTGTGTTTTCTTCATGTTCACTCCCTTCCCCTGTGTTTTCCTTCTCACTACCCCCTTTGCTTTAAACTACCTTGTCCCTAAGCTGGGTGTTGAAGTGACCATTTCATATAAGGAAAAAAGGAAGAGAAGGGTATATAGTGAGAAGGGAGAGAGAAAAAAAAAGTATAAAATAAAAAAGAGAAAAAAAGAAGGAGTTTTGAAAAAAATAATTAAAGAAATGGAGAAACACAGAAACAGGGGAAAAAAGTGAAAGGAGAAATTATGGTGTTCCTCAGGGTGCTAAGGCCTCACCTGCATGTGTAGTATTTTGGGAAGCCAGGCTAGGTGACTTTTTTGAAATTAGGAGCTATTGACCAGCCTGGGAAAGAGCAATAGCCCACCTCTGCCCAATACAGAATACATACATACATACATACAATCAGTAGTATGTTGCAGTTGGGGTCTACCAATACGGTTTTTCCAAAGGCCAAAGTTAAAGTGATACCCTTGACCATGGACTTGTGATCTGCTTGACTTGTGAATCCCCAGCACTCACAGAAAAGAAAAAAATGATAATAAAGTAAAAATGCCTAAAGAAAATTGAAAATGAAATTATATAAGATAAAGAAAAAATGGAAAAGGTGTCTTAGCTTTTGAATGAGCAATTTACATAGGAAAAATAAGAACAGTAGAAAAATCTCTACTGAAAGAGAGAAAAAATAAAAGAAAAAGAATAAAAGGGGCTGAAAAACCTAACAAATTTGAGGAGCCCTTGCTATTGAAGAAAGTAAAAATGAAAAAATAAAAATACAAGCAAACAACAAAAACCATAAATAATAGCAACCACAACAACAAAGTATACAGCTATGTTTTAACAATAAAAAAATAAACAAATAAAAAAAGAAAAAGAAATGGAATATAATGAACAAAGCAAAAAGAAAAATTCAGGAACAAATTGGGAAAAAGAGTGAAAGATGACAGAAATATACATTTATGTGTATTTATAAGTATATGTATATATTGCCAGGACATGAGGTCGTGCTGTTTTGTTAGGAGATGAAGAACATGAAGAACACACACACTGGTTTTGCTCTATAAGTAATGAGGGCCAGAAGACACTCACTCATTGCAGAAAGATCTTGTACTGTCTTCCTGACTTATTTGCCCTCAACATGGCACAGTCACTTCCTGAACATTCAGTTCCTGCAGAATTGGGGTCCTAAAGCTGTCACCAAATTCCTTAGGAGGCATGTCAAACAGCATCTCCTGATAATAAAGCGGCCTTCTCAGGGGTGTAGAGGCTGTTCAGAACACTCCAAAGATTGTTGCCCAGCTTCAGGCATCATGCCAGAGCTGGCCATGCACTAGAACCGTGTGGGTCAGTTGCCTTGCACATCCTTTCCACAATGGTGGTGCCCAGCTAGCCAAGCTGATGGATTCTCCACCCTGCCAGGTATTGAATACTGGCCACTGGACAATATTTGAGTCTACTCACTTGTTTAAGCCTTCTAAGGCAGCTCCAGCAAACAGTTAAGCCTAAAGTAAAAAAAAAAACAAAACTACAGGACAGCCCTTTCCTTTACCCAGTCCTGTGTGGGAGGTCTGACTGGCCAGGCTCTGCCCATATTAAAGCACTGTCCTTCTTTGCTGGTTTTTCTCAGCTTCTATTTGTTTCCTTTCACTTGTTCCTAGAGTCCACTACTGCTTCACTATGCCCTCAGAATGATGTCCCTGGGTAGATTCCCCCAGCCAGAGTGGCTGGAGTTGTCTTTTCTGTCTTACTGTGAGTGGCTTGTTAAGGATGTGTTTCTAGTTTGTCATCTTGCTCTGCCCCCTATACATAATTTCTATCATATTAATATTTTCTACTTCTTTCTTTGATCTTTTGTTAAAAATAACAGCTTATTTTTTATTTTTATTATATCTTATGACTATTTTCTATTTTAGATTTTGATATGCTATATTATATTGAGAGGTTTTATAATATTAAAATATCACTATTTAATATAATTTAATATTTCATATTATCATTACTGTTAATAATTTTAATTTTAAATATAAAATGGGCTTGCTAACATTTGGCAGTAGATTAGTTTTAGCATCAGCATTCAAAATTAAGTTTATTTTAGAGCTATTTATTTTAGAGCTATTTCATCTTACGTATCTGAAAGTCTATTGGGGGGCAGGAGGGGTGATGGTCTTGAGGCTGTATAAGGCTATCTAGGTCCGTAAGTGTACTCTTTGGTTGAATCCACTTTTACAGGGCAAATCCTTTTATTTTTATTAATATATTTCTGTTTGTATTTTATATTTTTATTTTATTTTTAAAATGAAAATGTTTTAAATAGTAAAAAATAGTTTCAAAAATAACACATTTGAATGGCATAATTAGAACATTATTAACCCATGCGGGATAAATTGATGCCTGCTACACTAATGATTTAGTTCTAACTTCTTCCATCTGACTGGTACCATGAGGCTGGTTGGTGAGTTAGGGGTGTCAAGTACTGGAGCCCATTATCAGCTTTTGACAAGGGTGCACTGTGTTTCTATTTGAAGTAAGATTGTGAATAGAGGCATAGCTAGACTTTATTTTTAAATTCTTCCTGCTAACAGCCCACAATATCAGACATGATGAACAGAACTCTGAAGGAAGAAAACACATTTTTTAATGAGGGTTTGGAATTGCAATGTTATCTTTTTTCTGCTAAACATAAGATGCTTCGCTTGCTTTGTGATACTGTAATATCAACATTAAAGAAATTCAATGCTTATCAGCATTATAACACTCATAAGGATGACAAATATTTCAAATAAGTAGAAGAAGCATGAAATGTTTTATTGTAATAATAAAAAGATTGAAAGCAGAAACATAGATAATTATTTTAGGTGACAATAAGACCTGGAAATAATGTTATTGAAGCAACTTATAAAGTAGCTTTTCTACTAGGGAAAAAGAGAAGCCATTCAGTGATATAGAAATTGTGATAGAATGCATTATCAAATTGTAGGATGCTTAGACCCTGATAACATTCCAAATTCTAAACAGCGACCTCTTTCAGTTGATCAACAGCATGAAGTAGCCATCAATCTAACAGAACAACTTCATATAATACTTCAAAAAGAAAATATATATTATTAAATCACTTTAGATCAGTGATTCTCAACCTTCCTAATGCTGTGACCCTTTAAGACAGTTCCTCATGTTGTGGTGACCCCCAACCATAAAATTATTTTCATTGCTAGCTGATAGTTAAATTTTATGAAGAACAGAATCAAAAATGTGAATTATTGAAAGACTTCTATAGAAATGCAGCATTTTCATGTGTTATTATGTCTAATCAAAATGACTTGAATATTTATTTGCAAGGTAAACAAAATCCATATGTATATGATATGTGGTAAAAAAAATCTAAGTATTTTTTCAAAATATGTTGTCTTCAAAAAGAATATGCAACTATTATAAGACATATTAATTGGGGAATACAACAAAAGGCTCACTGACTTTGACAATCACGACATCACACTTGAATTACCATTTCTACCACACGTAGCTGGCATCACCAAGGCACTTAAGGATCTACAGATGGAATTGAGCTCTCAGTAGATGACATTTTAAAGTAATTGATTCTCAGAAAGATCCAATTGAAACATGGAAAAATGCAGCAAAATATCCATGCCTTCAGCAATTTCCTAGAAAATGATTTCTTGCTTTTCAACCACATGTTACTGTGATCTACATTCTCCTACCTAATCCAAATTAAGATTACATTAAGGTCACAAATGACTGATACTCATCTATCAGATCGACTTAAGGTCACAAATGACTTATACTCATCTATCAGATCAACTGTGACTATGGCCCTCCATGCTGCAGCCAAATATTCAGAAGCTTTCCAACAAAAAGCAGACACAACAAAGTCATTAAAATGTCACTTAACTTAAAAAATAATGAATTGTGAAAATCTTTTGAAATTCTTAAGCATTTAGTAGTTAATTTTTATAAAATAATTAATATTTTAAGTATATCTAATTACAATCTCCAGGACACAGCCTTATTTGATTACTTATAAATTAAGTTTATTTCTATAAGATGACTTTTATCCATTGTTTCTCTCTTTGAAGTGCTATTCCAAATTATTAGGTTAAACTCAAGGATTTTCTTTCAATTTTCTACTAATTAAAAATCCCTTTTTAATACTTTTTTTCAGTTCCATAATTTATTTTTCTTGTGTGTGCTTTATTTGAATCTCCTTAAATACTAGGATTGTCTTTGTTATTTATGTTTATACTTGCCTCCTCTGGCAGGTCTATTTTTGTGGGAACTATCCTAAATTTTTTGTTATTCCTCTTTCTTTCTTTTAGGCCGCATTCTTTCAGCCTTCTTTTCTCTCTGTTATTTCAATGGGCCTCAGATTAAGCTACTAGGGAACAGTGAACACAATTTCCACCAAGTCAGGATGGCTTATCCTATTTTAGGCTGGTGGTATAGAGCAGGTAGTCATTAGCCCCTTTGTACCAGGAAGAAGATTCTGGGCTTCTTTCAGACTAAAAAGTAGAAAATACTCAATCTATTCTAACTCTTCTTAAACACCTGGGAAGTAAAGAATGAGTACAGAGTTGAAATCATTGCTATCGTCTATATCAGCTTTTTTTGGTTGGGTCCTATTGTGTCCATTGGCCAAGGTCTCATTGTAACTTAATGCAGACATCTACGCTTTGGATTCTCCTGCCCTGGTTTCTAGATGCCCAGATGTCCCAGCATAGAGAAAATATGCAATCATTGTCTCAACTGTCCCCTGTGTGTCCTAGCTATCTGTCTGAGAGCCTGTTTGACTTAAAGAGGAGGGGAAGAAAGATATTTGTAGGTGCTTCTTTATAATCTCTTTCATACCTGCCATACTGTATCCTGCTTGCAACAGCAATTTAACACATATATTTCTCTGTTTGAGAGTATATGTGTAACTGTAAGACATCCACTTTTGCTTTATGTCACCAATTAGAATAGAGGCTTTTGTAAATTGATTATTTCTTGACTATTTTGTTAACCCTCTTCATAACAATAAGAACACACTGATAACCAATAAATTTTATTCATTGACTTACCTTATGGAAATAAGCACAAGAGGACATTCATTTTATCTATTAGCAAGTAGCATTTGAGAAAAACCCTGCATGAGAATCAGTTTATCTTGGTGGTTCTGTCTGCCTGATTCCAAATTCTTCTCCTATTCCTTTTTGTTCTGTTGTCCTTAAGCACAATACAGCAGTACCACCCATAGGGCTGTTGTGAGAATTAATCATGCAAGTAAAATTCTCACATCAGTGCCTGATATAAAGTAAGTGGTCAAAATGTCATCGTTATTATCAGAATTATTTTGTTTGCCAAAAATTTGAGCATATTTATTACATAATGAAAAGTCACTGAAAAAACACAAATCTTGAACTTCATTCTTTCTTTGCTTTTTCTGCAAAATATGCATAAGACAAAATAAAAATTATGCAAACTGCAGCATCATGGAATTTGGAGAAAAGTATATCCTATATCTAAGAAATTGTTATAATTACATAACTTAAAGCCATATCCATACCCACCATTACTGAAAGCAAATGGCTGTTGTGTGATTTGCCTATAAGAGTAATAACCTCTAAAGTATAAGGACAGAGTGAAAAACTGTAAAAAGCCATATATGTTTTGTGAGAAGACACAAGTAAGCATAGTAGATATCATAATTTGTTCACATACACACTCACACATACACTTGACCACCAAAGCCCAGAACTCTAATGACCGTGGGACAGGTAGTAAAACTATTCCTTGAAGACCATGACATTAGCAGTGAAATCTTGATTTGAATTTTTTAAGCACAGCCTTAAAATTCTATTAACTTTCATTTCTAATATCAAATTTTAAGGAAGAAAAGAAAAGAGCAGCTAAGTGTAAAAAAGGTCAAATGAAGAATTATCTTAAAATGACATTTTTATGATTATAGCCATGTTTAATAACTTCAAATGAAGAATTATCCCCCATTTGATGTTTTTAAGACCAAGACAGTGTAAAAATGTCATTTTAAAAGGACGTTTTTACAATCAAAGCAATCTGTAAAAATGTCAGGTGAACAACTCAATGAATTAAATGTTTCTAAGGATATAAAATAGGTTAAAATGTTCAGTGGAGCATTTTATTGACATTTGTTTTTTTTCAAGAAATATTGATCATAAAAATGAGGTACTTAGGATGTTACTATCTTTAATTTTTTAAAGTTTTCTTGTGTATAGAAATGACTAATAAGTAAATGTTCTTCTGATATAATATTAAAGTCATAGATTAAAATCAATCACTGACTAAATATTAAAATATATGAAGTATTTTTAAATTATCTTTGTAAGACAGAATTAAATGTTAGAAAGTAAGACATATATAAATATGACATTTTTGCTATTTATAATATATTTTATAACTTTTAAATGGTATTTTTTGCTCAAGAATAAAGACTGAAATTGATATCATCATGTCTTTCTTACAGAAAATCAAACTTCACAAATTCACAGGGGAATAAAAATTGCATTTAGAACACATTCATTCTTTCCTAAACTTGAAAGTTTGGTGGGGATTTGAAAATTAGATAAAAACTTTTGGATGTTGTTCACATGTGATTTCAAATATTGTCCATACCATTGTTCTTCAGTGAAAGTTTTGGCAATGATGGAAATTTCTCTATCTTAACCCTCCTGTGTTGTGATTACGAAGCTCATATGGCCACTGAGCAGGTGAAATTTGTCTTATATGACTGAGGAACTGAATTTTTAACTTAATTAATTTAAATTAATTCTAATTTATATTTGTCTCTTGCCATGTGCTGATTTCTGAAGCCTAATTTTCAGTCTGTTAGATTATGTTCATTGAGATATAGCCCCCATCTAAACTCAAACTTTCTGACTGTGGAATCTCTGATGAGGTAGTAGTAGGTTAGAGCAAACTCCTACTATGTGAAAAGGACAAATGTTGTTTTATAAGTTATGGACAGTTTGGTCAAAAAGTAGAACCATTATAGTAAAGTGAATGCTTAAGATTTAAGCCCTTAAAAGTACAGTGCTTTCCAAACTGATTCCAAGAACACATTCATTTATTTTTATAGATTAAAAAGATTTTATACATCTACCTGAAATAGAAAAAAAATAAACTTTAGCCCTATTTTGATGAGCAAATATTTCCATGTGCACACACACACAATCATGAAAATGTATATATGTGTGTGTGTATAAAGGTACACATGTTACTATTTGAGCCTTCTCTACTAGAAATAATTGTCACTCAAAATCTTTATTTGCTCAATATCAATGGCATATTTAAAGATCTTGAGGTAAGTAGCAATGTTCTTTTATATGAAATGCTGCTTTAGATTTTAGAAAACATTTCTTCATGTTTTATTGTTTTGAGACCCCAATGCAAAGGGCAGGTCTTACAGCTATATGGTTTTTGTTTTTGTTATTTATGTAAAGACCTCATGGAAAGAAAATTTACCATGATGTTAATGGTGCTGGTAATGTCTGATATCTAATTATATCCAATTCACAAGCTTTTCCATGAGATTGAGCTGTCTTGATTACTACTCTCATTTAACAGGGAAGGAGCAGACACACTCTAGTCCATGTCATGGCTAGTTGAGCCTAGCATCCAGTTCTCAAAACTCCCTGCTTAGTGGTGCTTCGAAGGGCAAGACAGAGATCATGTGAAGACATACAGTGCTAGAAAATTAAAAAAAAAAAAAAAAGCAGATTTCTCTGATTGATTGCAAATGAGTTGCAAAAGATTTCTATAAATCATGTATGACTGAAAGATCAATGCTTTGATAAGTGGAGGAGATGAGAGGAATGTCAGTGATAATGGGAAATTTAGCACAGGGGAGTACTTAGGGAGCATATGAGAATTCTGCCTATGTCATCTTGAGTTGTAGTTATGCCGAGTCATTGGTTTTTTTATGCCCTATAAATGCATTGTGACCTTTATTCTGTCCACCCTGAAGAGGATGAACAACCTTTAAGAACATTGCTTGAAAAATCTTTTGTCTGGTGCTGACATTTTCTGCTTTATCTGCTATCCCAACTGTTCTGTCTTATATCCTTCTTTCATCACTCTGTCCTGACATTGTAGATCAGCTACCATTTTTTAAGTGGTTATCACCCACCAGGCATTATATCTCAAGCACTTTACACTCAATAATTTATTTCCTCCAAAAACACAGTGAATAAAATTTTATTAATCATTATACAGATGAATAAACTGAGGAATGACCCTACGCAGAGATAACTAAAATTTGGTTTTGAAATCAGAAGACAAACATATATTTGTCTATCTACAAAGTTGCTGCCCATGGAATAATGTGTAAATGACACAATGTTGAGATAGAGGTACTTGATCATCCACCGTCCCACTAATGTTATACATGTATATCCCCAAGATGAACTCAATAGAAATCTAAAAGATTAAAGAATAACATTAGTTTTGATAGAAGAGTAGGGTGACTATAGTTCAGAACAATGTATTTTATATTTTTAAATTGTTAGAAGAGAAAACCTAAAATGTTCCCAACATATATTACTAAGTATGAAATGTTCCATTTCTTTACATACTAAGTTTGACAGTGGATATCCGTGACATTTCACCTTGACACTTCTTGTTTTATTTTTATTATGAAGGTGTATTCTCTTTATTTCAAAAATTTTGGCTTGTGATTATTTTCAAAAGATTTTAAACCAATATTTGTGAAACCATGGATAGTCCAAAACTTTGTGTTACTTTCAAATATCAGTTCTGTCATAGAACCAATGCAGCACGGGAAGCTCAAAATATCAATGAAGTATTTTGGAAGGATGTGGCTAATGAACACACAGTACATCAACTGCATGAGAAGTTCTGTTCTGGTGATTTTAATCATGAACATGAGCCATGTGGATAACCTGAAACCAAGGTGGAGAAAGATGAGTTGAAAACTGTAGTGGAAGCAAATCCATCTCAATTTATGCACGAATGGCAGCAAGGTCTGATGTTCCTATACCAACAATATTGGACATATAAAAAAATTGGGAAGGTGTAAAGTAGCTAGATAGATGGCTTCTGAATGAATTAAATGAGCATCAGAAGAGAAATCATCTCGAGGCTTGCCTTTCTTTTCTGTCAAAACGTAACGATAAAACATTTCTATATTATATTGTTATGTGTGATGAGAAATGGATTTTTTTTTTTTTGACAATTGTAAGAATTCAGTACAATGGTTGGCTAATAATGAAGTGCTAAAATACACTTCAAACACATCCTCCAAATTCAAATTTTCATCAGAAAATGCTAACAATGTCTGTTTGGTGGTGTTGCCCTAGTATCATTTACTACAGCTCCATGAAATCTGGTCTATCAATTACACCATATGTCTGCTTCAGCCAGTTGGATGAAATGATGAGGATGCTTGTGATTAAGCAGCCTAGAATGATCAATTGAAGTAAACCAATCTTCTTGCAAGACAATGTTTGACCATATATTGCACAAACAATGCTTTTCAAGAAGCTGGATTTGGAAACCCTTTGTATCCACCATATTTACCAGACCTTGCCCGAACTGACTATCTTTTATTCCAGGCTTTGGATCAGTCTTACAAGGAAAACTATTCAATTCTCAGTAAGCTGTGGAAAATCCCTTTCATGATTTCATAGTCACTGGCTCTCTAGGCATCTTCACTGTAGGCATACGCAAGCTACAGTTAAGTGGATAGTAATAGCTTATGGCACATACTGTCATTAATTGTAATGCTTCTTGTTTGAGATATCATAAACTAAACTTTTGATTCAAAATCAAATATTTCATACTTAACCTAATAGAAATGATAAATACTAAGTGTGATAGATACCCCCAATAGACTGACTTGATCATTACGCATTCAATGCATATAACAAAAAATCACATGTACACCAAAACTATATATAAATATCAATAATAAATTTTAAAATAAAAAGTAATAATAATGAAGCATAAATAATCCAGAAAAATCTGAGTACAGCAGTCAAGTCAGGTCTTTTCAAAAAGTTTGAACTGCGTATGGTGCCAGCTACTTGGGAGGCTGAGGCAAGAGAATACCTAGCCCAGGAGTTGGAGGTTGCTGTGAGCAGTGTGACACCACAGCACTCTACTGAGGGTGACAAAAAAAAAAAAGTTAGAACCAAAGGCATTATATCCACCACATAAATTTTATTGAAAATAAATAAAGATTACATAACTATAATCTATACAAAAGAAAGTGTCCTTCCTTTGGCCATTTTTGTAAGTGCCAATTAAAACTAGTTCCCACAGTTGCCCACCATGTACCTCCTAACAGGTGTGAGAGCACATCATGGGAGAGAATCTGCAGAAAAAATTCTCTTAAGTTTGTATTTGATGGAGAATAATAATTTCCAAGAGGCAATCTCATTTTGGCCAAAACAGGATTTTTTTATCTTTGTGATGCAAAAAGTTCACATATTAATGATTTAAGCTGGAATGGGCAGATTATATAAATAGTTCTAATTTGTGAAATTTATAAAGGAACTAATGACTTTGAAATTTGAAGTAAAAATCAGTGTGTGCAGCCAACTCTCCGCATCTTTCATGGCCTAGACAGAATACACTTGTGATTTTTTTTAGTGTCTAAAGATCATTAAAATCACTGAATAAAGCAGCTGACATTTATTACACAATTAATGGGCCAATTACAGTGCTAATTAATCTATATGTGATATTTCATTTAATATGCACATTCCTATTAGGTAATTTGTGTTATTGTTCCTATTTAACAGATGAGAAAATTGAGGTTTAGCAACTTCAAGTTTTTCCTAAATCAAATAGTTTATAAGTGATAAAACCAGAATTCAAGCCTAATACACATGGCTCTAAAGAAGCACTTTTACTAACTGAAAAATTAACTCTCTGAATCATGAACTCTCTGAATCAGTTGCTTATTCTAACCAACTTCACGGACAGAACTGTGGGAGTATTAATTTGGGATACACACAAAAATAACATTCAGTGACAGGTAAATGTTTCACTCCTTAGATTTTCTCTATTTGCTTAATGAAAATTAGTGTCGTCTGTTTATATGTCACAATTATATTAAGAAATATAAAATATAGCATGTCATGTCTTCATTTAACTTCATCTGAATGATCTTAAGTAGCAATATTTTGACTTTAAATAGATGTGTTTAGAATGACATAAGCACAGTGACTTTTGGGATCAATTTTAATTTGCCTAAGAAAATACAAGAGAAATAGAATATGGTAAAGAAGTTAAGTTTTACTAGCACTTTTGAAATCGCAGTCATAGGCTCATATCAGAGCCCAGAATATGAAATAGGTGATTGTGATTCAGATTGCATTTTCACGTTTTCTGTGTTTGAATTAAAGCCTATTTTTTACAAATTAGGAAAACATTCTAGAAATAAAGTTCATGATAAAAGTCAGTAAAAGTAAGTTTGAGCTAGTTCTTGACTTGGAAGTAACTTCTCTGCAATATAAAAGGCAATAGATAATAAGATGTTCTACATGCAAAATACATTGTGGGAAAATATTAGCTGGGTATTTGTATGACATAGTGAAGTAGTAAACTATGACAGAAACTGGTCTGAGAAATATGGGAAAGGACAGACAACTGTGTAATAATAGGCTCATTCTTGCTAACATCTTTGCTTCAACTCCTTTTTGTCATCTAGAAATTTTGAAGCTGAAAAGGATATTTAATACTTAATCTGTGCTAAGATCATCACTTCACATTTTAAAATATTGAAACCTAGAGGGATTAAATGATAAAGATATGCCTTTTTACTCCGATAGTGTGATTTTTGAGACTAAAACCTATCTTGTTGAGCTCTTGGTTCATCATTCCCTTTTCATTTCAAATTTGAAATCCAGCAGAAATGTAACTAGGCACATCGAAAATCAAAATCAGCTATTCTCAATGTCTTAAGTAAAAGTGTCCTAACAGGAAGAATTTGAGATTCATCAACATAAAAACTATCTCTATAAACTCTCTTTTATCTTGCTCAATTTTCTTCACTTCAGAAAGAGAAGAAATATTAAAACACTGAAGATCTACAATTAGTTTAGAAAAAATTAATATTAAAATGGCTGTTTGATTTCTTAAGAGAATAGTTACTGCCTGTATCAGAACTTTTTAAAATTTACCTCATTCGTTAATGGGTAACTGGCCAATCCCAAATATTGACAGTGTTTTCACTATTGAATCTAGCAATGTAGGTGATTAACAACAAAATTTTATGTGAAAAACAAAATAATTTCTTCAAATTTTAGCTATTAAATTGATAGATAAATAAGATATGATGTTTCCTTTTTAAATTTCACATACTTTTGTATTCTATGATATTCCCTTCCACACTTTACTCACACCCCCCAAAAAGATACTAAAAGTAGACACTGTTGTAGTAAGCGGACTTAACTTTCCAACTAAAACAAATGTGAAAGTAGTCTCTCTCTCTTTCTCTTTTAAAAAAGAAAATAGCAGACAAGGAAGAACAGGTATGTGCCAAGTGACAAGACAGGAAGAAAGTAAATCTTATGATTTCCTGAGCTTTACTAACTTGAGGGACTTTCTAGTCCTATTACAAACACAATAAACCCAAATAGATCTCAGTAGACTTCTTGATTTGAGGAAATAGAGCTGAGTGTAAGGAAAGACTGATAATGCTCAAGTTTACAGGGAAGAATACCTGAGGGGAGAAAGCTATGGATCAAGAATATGTGAAACTTAGTAAATGTAGAATGTAAATGTCTTAACACAATAACTAAGAAAATGCCAGGAAGGCTATGTTAACCAATGTGATGAAAATGTGTCAAAACGGTCTATAAAACCAGTGTATGGTTCCCCATGATCTCATTAATGTACACAGCTATGATTTAATAATAAAAAATAATAATAAAATAAAATGCAAGTGCCTGTTTACTATGCTTAGCACTGCGCTGTTTTCACCTGCATGGTTTAAGAATTTACAGACAGATTACAATGTAAACTTTGGCATTTTTTAACCAAAAGTCATCATTTTTTTTTTCTAAAGTCATCTTTTTAATGAAGGAAATAACGTATCTATAGATCAATGTTTGCCTTTCTTTCTCAATGTTTGCTCTATCTGTGAAAAATTAACAAATACCTATATAGAGTCATCTTTGTCTCAAATTTGTGTTCTGTGATTCTGTCTTCTTGATGGACCTTATGAATGTGTGCTTGTCTAATAGAAAATTCAAGAGCTGGAAACTTCACTACGTGAAGCTAAAGCAAGTGCTATGCAGAAGGAGGACAAGATTATAAAGTTGCAGAAAGAGTTTGAGCTGGCTGATGACATGATAACAAAACTTGAAGGCAAAGTTTCTGAATTACATAAAATCCATGAAAAGAAAGAAGAAGTAATCCAGGTCCTTCAGGTAATTTAAACTCATTTCATAAACAAAAGTTGTTGTGGGTGTTAATCTATTGCACGTGACCGATAACTCGTCACCGATATTCTTCACTTTCACCAGGACTTATTACCTCTGTGTGTCTGAAGTTTAATACTTAAGCTTAAAAAAAGGAAGCAACTTAACATAGAAATGAAATGCAAGACTATATTGTCATATAAAACACTGATTTTTTTCATGCTAAGAAAGTAATTTTTAAAAGACATAATAGTTCAAAATGGTTATCTCTTATTTTTTAAAAAAATTGCTTATCTAACTACTGAGGCAGAACAGCCAGTGAGGTAGGAGGGAAGCTTAGAGAAAGTGGTTCCAGTTTCTTCACGGTGTGAAGAAAATGTGTCAAGACAGAGGGAGTGAGCAACACATTTCTTCAGCATTTAATATCGGAATGCTGTATAGATACAGGTATCAATTGAGAGAGTGAAATCCTTCTTGGTATCAAATGTAACCATTTAGATGATGTATTAGGGTATGGCTTTATTTAGTACCCATGAGGAAAGAAAGCAAAATGTAATAAACTCTCTTCACCATTTGAATTTTTTAATTGTTTCTATATATTATATTAAAAATCGGTAGAATACAGAACACATATTTACTTCAAGATTTATCATATTTAATTGCAAGACTATTACCTTTTAACCCACTGACCACTGTGTGAATACACCTGGATAGTTGTCCAGTATAATCATCATTAATAATTGTGTTAAAATCTGGATAAATTTCCTCTGTTGTATCTTTACAAATTGTTTCTATCGAGTAGCAGTGAATTTGTTAAAAAAAAAATTTTTATTGTTTGGGGTTCATAGTACCAAGAATTAGGTTACATTGATTGTATTTGTTAGGTAAAATCCCTCTTAATTCCTCTTAAATTGTGTCCTGCCCCCAAGAGGTGGTCCATAAAGGGTAACCCCCCCCATCCGCCTCCACCCTCTCCCTGTGCCCTCGTTCCCTTACCCTCACCTTGATTTGAGTT
The DNA here is from genome assembly GCA_963574355.1 of Loris lydekkerianus. Lineage (NCBI taxonomy): Eukaryota > Metazoa > Chordata > Mammalia > Primates > Lorisidae > Loris > Loris lydekkerianus. The sequence goes on along the minus strand of CAUYPK010031660.1, from coordinate 74,443 downwards.
TTTCTCTTCAAATTTGTTAAAAATTTAAACTGCACTAGAACTTTATGAACACCCTGTACGATAAAGAAAAGAGATTATATTTATAATGCCTACAAAATCTGAAACAAAATGCTTAAGTGACTAACTCTAACCAAAAATGAAGGCAACATATTGTAGAGAACAACTAAAGTATGAAAAGAAATACAGCATCAGAGAGCATGTGATTTAAAATACGAGATGCAGGCGGTGCCTGTGGCTCAAGGACTAGGGCGCCGGCCCCATATACCAAAGGTTGTGGGTTCAAACTCGACCCCAGACAAAAAAAAAAAAAAAAAAAAGCAACAAAATAATAATAATAATAATAATAATAAAATTAAAATAAAATACGAGACGCGCTATTACCTAGGTGGAAACAGCTGTGAGCTTTTCCTAAATTACTTTCTAAATGTAATGTAGTTAAAATCAAAAACTCAAAGGACTCCTTTTTTTGGTGGAACAAGGAAAGTTTCTCAGCAGAATCCATCCAAAATACAGGTGATATTAACTGAGAGCTTAATTTACATTTTTAGTCTTTGCAGTTTATTAATAACACTTTTTAAGGCAATTAGTATTTCTGTGAGCATACCTTTGGCCACATGCCATATGGTTGAAATAAAGAGTTCTTATTATTTTTTTCTAAATCAGTATTTCTAAGTTTCATTTCTCTGGCACAAGAATTCCTTTAAACAGTGTTTTATATAACTAGTTTCTTTCATTACATGTGATCAAAAAATACCTGTGTGATTTCTACATTTTTAGAATATATTGATATTTTCCTTTTTGTAAATGGAGTTTTTTAGATTTCTTTTAACTTTTAAGACAATATGTGAACAAACAGATCAGTGGAACAGAGGCGAGAGCCCAGAAATAGACTCACTCTGATACAGTCGTATAATCTTTGATAGAGGAACAAAGGCTCCTCAATGGAAAAAGCACCATTTTATCAACTAATGATGCTATGCCACGTGCAATGATAGGCACCTGTTGACCCAGCTGCTCAGGAGGCTGAGGCAGGAGGATCATTTGAGTCTAGCAGTTCTGGGCTGTAGTGAGCTTGGCCAACTGGGTGTCATCACTAAGTTCAGTAGCAGTACAGGGACCTCAAGGGAGCAGGGGAACACCAGATCACCTAAGAAAAGGTGAACCTGCCCAGGTCAGAAACAGAGCAGGTCAGAACTCCAGTGCTCCTCACTAGCAAGATTGTACCTGTGAATGCTTACCACACTGTAGCCTGGGCAGGACAACTCAACATCTGCTAGCAAAAAAAAAAAAAAAAAATGAATCTAGACACAGAACTTACATGTTTCACAAAAATTAACTGAAAATGCATCATAACCACAAAGGTAAAATGAAAAACTAGAAAACAGCAAGAAAATGACATAGAAGAAAATTCTAAGTGATCTTGAGATGGCCTCTTTGATAATATACCAAAAGTATAATCTATGAAAGAAAAAAACTGATAAATTAGATTTTATTAAGATTCAAAACTTCTGCTTTGCAAAGAAACACAGTCAAGAAAATAAGAAAAGAAGTCACGTACTGGAAGAAAATGTATACAAAAGACATCTGCTAAAGGACTGTTATCCAAAATATACCAAAAAAACTCTTAAAATCAGCAATAAGAAAACAATACAATTTAAAAATGAGCAAAAGTTCTGAACAAGCACCTCACCAAAGAAGATAGCAAAAAAAAAAAAAAAAAAAACATGTAAAAGGACACTCTACATCATATGTCACTAGGGAATTGCAAATTAAAACAAGAGCCACACCTACTAGCATAGCCAAAATCCAAAACACTAACAACACCAAATTCTGGTGAGGATGTGGAACAGCAGAAACATTGTCCATTGCTAGTGGGAGTGCAAAATAGTATGGCCATTTTGAAGACAGTTTGGCGGTTTCTTACAAAAACTGAATACAATATGCTCCGACAATGCAGTTGAAAACATGTCCACCCAAAAGCTGCATGCATGTATCTATGGGCTGTGATAATTAAGTTCATGAACTTCCCTTGGGAAGCTCTGCACCAACACCAGTGCCGAGTCCACCCTTCAAAGCAATTTTGGAGCTCTTTTTCTGGAATGGCCATGAGAACTGTCATCATATTACCCCTGATGTGCTGAATGGCATCAAAATTTCTTTCTTTCAATATTTCCTTTATCTTTGGACAAAGAAAAAAGTTATTGCCCAAATCAGAGGAGTAAAGAGAGTGTTTCAGTATAGTTAATTGCTCACTAGCTTAAAAACTCGCTCACAGACAGTGTCACGTGAGCTGGTGCGTTGCTGTGATGCAGGAGCCCATTTTTGTACATACCTTTCTCATGCTAAGATTTTCATTTAAGATTTAACTGTTTCTCTGTTGATGTTTACTTGGTCTGCTATGCTTCTCACAGTCAGCGAATAATTTTGATGCAGAATTCAACAAATTGTTTTTGTCAGTTCTGCTTGTTACTGGCCACCCTGACCTTTCTTCATCAGTGACTCTTACCCTTCAGAAAAAGGTTTAATCCAATTGTACACTGCCATTTTCTTTATGGTCTTATCCCCATATACTTGGAGTAACATGTCCCTGATTTCACTTCCACTTTTGGCAAGTTTAATGAGCTATCAAAGCATAAAAAGACATGGGAGAACCTTAAATGCATATTGTTAAGTGATAGAAGCCAATCTGAAAGAGTTATGTACTGGACAATTCCAAGCATATGATAGTTTGGGAAAGACAATAACTGTAGCAATTACCAGGAATTAGTGGGGTATGAGGGCTGAATAGTCAAAGCACAGGGGATTTTTACAGCAGCAAGACTATTCTGTATTGATACTGTAATGATGGATACATTATACATTGGCCAAAACCCACAGAAAGTGCAGGACAAATGTGAACTATGGGTTTTAACTATATAATTAATAGTATATCACTATTAGTTCATCACTTATAACAAATGTACCATGCTAATGCATGATGTTACGAGGGAAAAGGGAAGGGCACTGTTTCTCATACCTCTAATCCTAACACTCTGGGAGACCGAGGTGGGAGGATCACTTGAGGCCAGTTCAGACCAGTCTGAGTAAAAACAAAATCGTATCTCTAGAAAAACCTAGAAAAACTTGTCGGGCATGGTGGCATACACCTGGAATCTCAGCTCTCGGGACGGTGAGGCAGGAGGATGTCTTGAGTTTGATGTTGCAGTGAGCTACCATAGTGCCACTGCATTCTAGCCCTGTCTCAGAAAAAATACATAAAATAAAAGGGGGGGGACAGAGATATATAAGAAATCTCAGTATATTTCTATTTTTCTATAAGCCTAAAATTGCTGTAAAAAAATCTATGAAGTTTATACACATAAATTCTGAGGGAAATGTTGGTATATTGGTATCCCTGGATTAAACTGTCTTTCAGTACAAAGTATACCTAGCAATGCTTTGTTTTGTGGCTTGAATTTAGTTTTGATTTGATATTTACGTTGGTTTACCTTGGTGCACCCATTTCATTAATGGGGAAAAACATTTGTTTTAAAATACAAAAAATTATATCCCTAGCTATATATTAGCTTCAAAAATAATTTATTTATTATATGGATCATATTATTTGCACTATCGAATTTATAGTTATTATTAGTTAAAATTTTTGCCTTCTTGCCATCTACTCTTTAAAACTGGAGAAATTGAAACTGATCTAATAATGTTTTTTTCTCTAAAAAAAAATATAGGACAAAGTTGCTTTAGGAGCTAAGCCCTATAGAGAAGAAATTGAAGATCTCAAAACAAAGCTGGTGAAAATAGACCTGGAAAAAACGAAAAATGCCAAAGAATTTGAAAAGGAGTATGTCTTTGCCTTAATTGAATGTGGCTTTAATAGCTTAAATTTTCATTCTGAATTACATAAACCTCTTTGATAATTTCACTTTTTAAAATATGAATATATGTTGTTATTGCTTTTTTAAAAGAATACAAATGCCTGTAGATTTTTAACTCTTTAAATTCTCATACAGAGTGGCCATAAAGTTAGTGCCTGCAAACTATACAGCCACCTTGTATATGCAAAATTTTTTAAAGTAAGCACAATTGTAGTCAATTAACGCATTGAGTCTTTGAATGCTTCTTCCTCAATCATGTAAAAACCTTAATTTTTTTTATGCTGGACAATGACTGTTAGGAATCTTTAGTGTCTGTGTATCTGTGAGGGATGTCTTCAGCAGTTTCAAGTAAGGTTTTTGTTGTTATTTCTTCATTTTTCTTCCTATTGCGTTTTTGTGTAAAGTAGTAGTTCTCAACCTTCCTAATGCCACGGCCCTTTAATATAGTTCCTGTGGGTCGCTGGTGTAAAGGTTATATTTCCTTTTAGTTTATAATATATAGGTCCCAGTATTGATTTCTTTATGCATACTATTATATATAAGTAACATTACACATAATAGCATGCCTGAAGTTCTTTGAGGTATCACATAATGAAAAGAACATTAAACAGAGAGTCAAGACAACTAGAAATACATTCCCGCTTATTAATGCATCACCTTAAGCCATTTAATCTCTCTGGTCCTCACATTCATCATAAACAAAAGGAGAGGTTTATATTAGAGGTTTTTTTAAATGTCTTCTGGCTCCTAACACTTCATTCTTTCTATAAATCTTAAATAAATATTTAATGATAACCTCTAATTAAGGTGCCCAAAAAGCAGCACTCTGAATCTTCATACTGTCTAATCAGACATCCATTGACAAGACCACTTGGTTTTAATGAAATGTATACCTACTAGGTTCTTAATTATAAAAAGAAATTTTGCTTACAAAGTCAGCAGATACTTCCATGTCATTAAGACAGGGAGAAAGTCTTATAATGTATCACTGATAATTAATGCCTAACCTAACCATTCATAGAACGTCTCTAATGGGAAACAATGATCAGAATTTGATGATCTTTGGCTGTGGCACCTTAGACCAGGGCTCTAGTCAGGATATTCCTTCCTGGCAACACAGAAGTGAAACTGCTTTTTTCTCTTTCATGCCCTATTAATTTTACCTTCAAAACATTTCTGAGACCCCATGATAACAGCTTAATTATTTGTTTTATGGTGCCTCCATAAATATAATTTTGTTTAATATCTAATTAATAGCTCTTGGGCCTCCTAAAATTTTAGAAGAACTGTTTTTTCAATATTAAGAAAATTGGACTATCCCTGCAACTAAAGAGAATGCTTCTAATTTGATGGCTTTATAACCAGAAAGAACATGACACCAGAGAGATATAATGAGGGCCTAGCTACTGCAACTTAGGAATATTACATCAGTGTGATATATTAAGAAATTCTCGACAGCAGTCTGTTTATTCTCCCATAAAAATAAGTTCCATATTTTTGTTCTTGTTAGAATTACTTCTGCAAAATCTACCATAGAACATCAAAAAGAAGTTATAAGACAACTGAGAGAAAATCTTAGAAGAATTCAACAGGCCCAGGATACCTCAAGTAAGTAGAAAGTACAGATATTTTAAGATCCTTTCGATTTTACTTCTTAACATGCCTATAATATACTTTGAAGACTACTGTTATATGTGTGACTATCAAGAGTAAGCCTAAGTTAACCACCAATCTATTTTTCAAATGAATTAATTAGAATCACATTTATTTTGTGACATCTCCTTAGTTTGCTATAATCTCGACTGTTAGTCCATTATAGATTATTGAAAAATATATGAATTCTACTTTTGCATTTTCAGTTCTTTACATATTAGTGAAGATATCTTCAGTACTGCAAAATTTAATCAATGTGGAAGTACCCTTCCTAAGAAAAGGAATGTCAATCTATGTAAATATAGATGTTATGCAACTAATAAATTGTAATCAGTGTACAGTAATAGTAAATAAATATTAGTGTTCTTGAAACTAAAAATGTCAAGTTAATATGTATTTGCAAAACTCTGAAATTTATCTTAGGCATACTTTTCATATCTTTTAGGGGGCAGTCAGCATTTAGTTTTATTTTCTGCTTTTTTTTTTTTTTAAGAATATCTTTCATACTTTTTTTAAGCCATTTGTACATAGATCATGGATACATTTATGCCATTATGAGATTCAATTTGTTGATTATTTGTACAAATTGGAGTGCTTACATCCTACTAATCAATATGGCCTTCACCTCATTTACCCAATTACAGCATTAAGGCATTTGTGTTCTACACTTGATAGATCCAACTTGTACTTACAATATGTTCCATAGGTGTAGTCCCCCTACTAACTCTCCCTCTATCGATCCACCCCCCTCCTTTCCCCTCTCTCCTTACCTCCTTCATGGTCGTGTTTCTGCTTATACATTTGTTAAGCTATCTTTTTCCATATTACTGTCTCTTGGGTCTTATTTGAAAAGAAAGTGCTAAACAGTACTTGGGACAGCTTTATGTAGTATAGTAAGCACTGAACTAAAAAATCAGGCGCAGGTCTCACTTAATGGCTATGTGTAATCTCAGGGTAAGCATCTGAACATCTAGCTTATAAGCTTATACATATATATGCTTGTTATAAAGAACAAGCCCAAAGGTGTGTATGAAAGCACATTGAAGATTCTAAATGCCAAGCAAAATGTAAGATAATATTGGCTTGTATTATTGTCTACTCATTTAAAAAAAAAGATAGAGGTATTGTTAAAGATGTTGCCTAGTACCTATTGTAGCTTCAAGTTTCCTAGTATCTATTGTAGGAGTCACAGCTCCTATCTGGAAAACTTAAAGCTATAAAAATAGAAATAGTGAAGATTCTTTGTTATAGAAGGGTCAAGATAATTACTCTTGATTTGGATGTGACTTTCAGGTACATAGTATACCTATATTCAAAATAAAATGGACAGCAAGAATCTCCCCCCATACATATACCCTGTCATTCTTTTGTGAATTGACAGTGACTCAATAGATGATTCCACTTTACAAACACCTCACATTTTTACTCAACTGTGCCTACAATTTACAAAACAATCTTTTTTACTACTTTTACACACATAGTGTAGAATACTTAATAATATGTGCTTCCTTATCATTCTAAGGTGTATTAACAAGTATGTATTGAATACTTATAATGTACTGAATGACTGAGGGTGGACCACATACACTTACACGTACACGCACACACTGGTAGTAGCAAGCCGTCCAGGTGATCACCTATATAGAAGGTAGGTGAGTGAAGGACAAGTCCTGCTATTGGTGCAGTCAGGTTGAAAGATCATAGTGTGCTGGATATGCTGGTGGAATTAATATTTAGAATTGATGATCAAATAGGTAGTAGAGTAGATGAGATAAGGAAGAAGTCAAGGGTGACTTTGAGGGTCATAGTGGTGGAGGCGATTTGGTTTTCATAGTGGCTTATTGTACTTACTGTATCTCGCTTATTTTAAACTCTGGAAATAATTGAAATTATCACCTATTTGTATATTTGCTTCCCACAGTGGTATCAGAACATGATGATTCTCAGCCTTCAAATAAACCTTTAACCTGTGGGGGTGGAAGCGGCATTATACAAAACACAAAAGCTCTTATTTTGAAAAGTGAATATTTAAAGCTGGAAAAGAAAATTTCTAAATTAAAGGAGCAAAATGAACAGCTAATGACGCAAAATAATGAACTATTAAGGTAAGATCTGCTTACATGATATAGATATTATGCTTATGGTTATTACATATGTGTAGGATCAAAGCATGTGTACCTATTTTTGCAGGTGGTAATCATTCACACATTACAGAGAAAGTAATTTTTAGAGTTAAGGTAGTGAATGTCTATAAAAAAGAACATGATAGCCCCATTCCCAGTGTTTGCTGTCTGTCAGCTGACCTATTTTTAACTAAGCCAAGAAGCAGGAAGTATACAAAGACCTTTGAGGGGGCAGCTGAACCACACCACAAATTCATGTCCCCAAGCGCAGGGGGCCTCGCTCAGAGAAGAACTCTTTAAGTACATTATTGTAGCTTTTGACTTTATAAACAGATCTAACAAATTTTTTTTTTATCTTCTACCACTGTGAATGATCTTTCTGCGAAGCACTCTGCTAATGATACAGTAAAAGACAAGTAGACGTTAAATAATTTTACCAATAATCGATTGTTTGTAATGCGTGCCATTAAGCAAAAAACAAATCCCTAGAGGAGTGATAAAAGGATGCTGTTATGAAAGGGGATCTAACATTACCTAAGTGTTGGGGAGGAGAGGTAATGATCAAGAACTACTGTACAGGCACACCTCGTTTTACTGTACTCTGATTTTCACACTTGGCAGATGTGCTGGTGGTGGTGTTACTGCTGGTGGTGAAATCAATCGGGTGGTGGTGTTACTGCTGGTGGTGAAATCAATCGAAGGTTTCTGGCAACCCCGTATCAAGCAGATGCATCGGTGCCATTTTTCCAATAGAATGTTTTCACATTTTGTCTCTGTCAGCATTTTTCAGCTATAAAATATTTTTTAATTAATGTATGTACTTTTTTAAGATATAATGATACTGCACACTGAATTGGCTATAATATAGTGTAAACATAATTTGCACGTGCTCTAAGAATCCAAAAATTTTGTGTGACTCACTTTTTTGCAGTGGTTTGGAACCTAACCTGCAATGTCTCCAAGGTATGCCTGTATAAGAATAGATCTAAAAACAAGTGGAAATTAGGTTAAATGAGAGAAGAAGAGGAATAAGCCATCTAACTAGGCCAAGGGAATACATGTGCACAGGCTTTGAGTCTGGAAGAATAACCAGTGGTGGGGCTGAAAGGCCCTTATAGGCATTGAGAGGAATTTGGGGGGTTATCCTAAATGTAATGGGTGGATCACCTGTACTGGAGGGGAGGCCCTGATGAGATCATATAGCGTCTTTGGTTGCTAGACATTGTAAGTGAAACTGATTTCAGACTCTGTTATGGTAGCCCAGGCACAAGATAATTTTGGCATGGACTAGAATGTTCCCAATAGGGATAAACATAGGAGATGAATTTGGAAGATAGGTCTGAGAGTATATCAAGAAATTGTATCAACAGGTGATTGATGAAATAATGGGTAAAAAATAGGAGAACCAGTCCTCCAGGATTGTTTCCCAGGTTTCTCTTTGGAAGAACTGTGTAAGTGCTGATGGCATTTCCTGTATAAACCAAGGCTAACTGGCTCAGCACCTGTAGCTCAGTGAGGAGGGCATCGGCCACATACACCAAAGCTGGCAGGATCGAGCCCAGCCTGGGCCTGATAAACAGCAATGACACTGCAACCAAAAAATAGCCAGGCATTGTGACGGATGCCTATAGTCCCAGCTGAGGCAAGAGAATCGCTTAAGCCCAAAAGTTTGAGGTTGCCATGAGCTGTGGTGCCACGGCACTCTACTAAGGGCGACATAGTAAGACTCTGTCTCAAAAAAAAAAAAAAAAACAAGGCTAACTGTCTAACCTTTTAGAAAGTACAGTATAATATTTCCTTTACAATAAGAAAGGTATACCAAAGATTCCTATATCCAGAAGACTAATTTATTAAATTATTATAGCATAATGTTCATCAGTAAACCACTCTGGGTGAAATCATCGAATTTGTTTGAAACCCTAATCTCGTACTTTCAGTTTTCTTTGTAAGACTCCATGATCATGGAAGGTTACTACAATTATTCCATTTATATCGATACATTTCATTTTCTGAACAGTAGAATTAGTCCAAACATGAAGCATTAGGTTGAAAATAAAACGTAAACATGTTAAAAGAATTTTTTTTATGTATTTCATCATAGTATTTTAAATTTGTTAATGTAAATGTGAATACATTTTAAGAATTGAGAAGTTTTACAGTCTTCCTTTTTTCCTCTCCACATTTTAAGCAATAATCGTCATCTTTCCAATGAGGTCAAAACTTGGAAGGAAAGAACCCTTAACAAAGAAGTAACGTGTGCGAACTCTCCTAAGTCTCCTAAAGTGACTGGAACACCTTCTAAAAAGAGACAGATTGCACCTTCTCAATGCAAGGAAAGGAATTTACAAGATCCTGTGTCAAAGGAGTCACCACAATCTTGGTTTTTTGACAGCCGATCAAAGTCTTTACCAGCTCCTCATCCTATTCGCTATTTTGATAACTCAAGTTTAGGCCTTTGTCCAGGTAGGTAAAGTTTCTCCAAGGCCTCGCACTAAAGTTCAGCCACTTTACCCCCACTGAAATCCTTCTTCTGTCATTTAAACCCTCAGTTTTCTCCAAAGTTAGTTGAGCAACTCTCTCAAGAACATGAAGATACTACTCTAAAAACAAAACAGGTTTCACTGAAAGTCTTTCTTATCAATTCACTACACCATTGTATCCAGTACTATTGAGTTCACTTTACACAAGCCAGATCTTAGACTTGCAGCATTTGCTTGTTTATTCATGCAGTCACCGCAATATTTTTAGCCCTGCTATGTGTGAAATACTAGACCCTGAGGGTGCATTGACAAGCAAAACGGCACAGCCCCCATCCTCAAAGCTTACAGTCTAAGGGGAGATACAGACAGTACTCAAGTAGTCAAAAAAAAAAAAAAAATTCCAATTCAGAAGTAAAGAACCTGTGCTCTCTTCAGCAGTACATACACTAAAATTGGAACCGAATTAAAGAGCTAGTTCCCATTTGAATTAGTAATATCAGTCTAAAAAAAGTTAATGTCAGTTTTTACTTTTAATTATAAAAAGTATAAAATAACTCAAAAAATTAAGACAGTTGCCAAGATCAATTATGCTATACTTATTTACTTTTATAAATATAATAATTTTAAGCTGAATATTATTTATAAAAAAAAATAGATGTGCAGCTGAAGTGCTTTTTGAAGATTCAAAGTTTTCCAAAGATGACTAAAATACAAACTATTGGTCAGGCACAGTGGCTCACATCTGTAATCCCAGCACTCTGAGAGGCTGAGGTGGGCAGATCACCTGAGCTCAGGCATTTGAGACCAGCCTGAACAAGAGCGACAACCCGTGTCTACTAAAAATAGAAAAAAAAGCTGGGGGTTGTGGCGGGCGCCTGTAGTCCCAGCTACTTGGGAGGCTGAGGCAAAAGGATCACTTAAACCCAAAAGTTTGAGATTGCTGTGAGCTATGATGCCACAGCACTCTACCCAGGGCGATAGAGTGAAACTCCGTTTCCAAAAAAATAAAGTAAAATAAAATACAAACTATTTGTTTAGCACCCCATTTTTTCAAAAAATAGGTCAAAAGAAAGTCAATCTCAATCCACATTTGATTCACTTGGAATCTCAAAATGATGAATTCCAAATAAAATTTTATTGCTCCTTAGTTTTATGTATAATATGGTTTTTCTAACAGTTTATTTTATAACAAAATGAAAAATAAACTCCTCCAACTCTGATGAGGTGAAATACATCCTTTCAATGACCAAACACAATGAACCACATCAACATTTTGCATTCCTCTTAGCTCGCACATTTTCACATCCAGCTGTATTTTTTAATAAGATTTTTTTTTTAATTTTCTTTCCCAGAGGTACAAGCTGCAGGAGCAGAAAATATAGAGCCTCAGCAAGGTCCCAAGCACGCCTATCCAGGAAAAGATGTGCCCGAGTGCAGAACTCAGTAGATGACTCTTCTGTCACTTTTCTGGGGGCCCAAAATTCCTTCTTTGTAAATGACTTTTGTTTCTTTATGTCTCTATCCCTGGAAATGATGTCACACAGTCCAACTTCATTTTAATTCAACTTTTACTTTGCTACTAGAATTGGAAGATAAAGAAGCAGGAAATGAATGCCTTGCAGAAATTTAGAAGGATGGTAGCATTATCGTCTTACATGGGATAATGCTTTTAGAAGTTGAATTATTCTATTTATTTATATATTTTATAAAGAATAAAGTTATTGAAGGAAATGTAAAGTTACCCGCATGTGATATAAATAATTGCAAAGCATAATAAATATGTTAATGTAAGTATCATTTTTTAGTGAAACTATATGCTACCTTTTTAGTACCTTACACATTCAATAAATGATAATCAATAGTTCTGACTCACAACTCCATGTAATAGAATTGCTTTCATGGTGGGTACGCTCCTCTTTTGTTGACTTTTAGGATTTTGTGAAAATACACAAAATTCTTTTTTCTGTTAACCTAGCTACCCCAATCCCTATTATCACTCAGATTGGTTGGTTTACTACCCTGTTTCCCCGAAAATAAGACATCCTCCGAAAATAAGACCTACTTACAGGAAAGCTAAGACGTCCCCTGAAAATAAGACCTAGCACATCTTTGGGAGCAAAACTTAATATAAGACACTGTCTTATTTTCGGGGAAACAGGATCTTAGACTTTGTTCTCCATTGCACCTCACTTCTAGCTGGAAGAACGTTATTGATCATTTATTCTACTTTAGACATGAGGAAACAATACCAGAGTTTCTATCAAAGGAAAGTTTGCCAAACCTGGAATCCCCACAGTTACATAAAGGATATATGAATCAACTTCATGCACTCTATAAAACTTTTGAAATTTTTTGTTGACTTTTGTGTGTAGATTTAATTTTCTAGGATATTAGGGTTCATACTTTGTTTTATCATATTCTCAGGGCAGTCTGTCATCCTATAAAGTTAAAAAAGACTGTGGTTTTAGAGGTTATTTGCTATTATTTTCAGATTATGTAACTTTGAAAAACCATGTTAAAAAGCAGGTTGCACAAGGTCATAGGACATTTGAAGTGATGTCCAGGCATTCTTGACTCTTTGGTAAGCAGATTCATGCATAGGGAGAGATTATCAATGGTATCATATCCATTATTGTAAAGTCTGAACATTGGATATTTTTTCTTCTCCTAACATACTACCATAGGAGTTCACTAGGTCTAAAGGGAAATTGTCCATTTCTATAATTTTTTCCCCCAGACCTGTTCATTGGTAGTCTGGCTTCTCCTTACTGCCGTTGTCCAGACACAATACTAACAGAGCTGCAGGTTTGATTCTTTATGATGTTTGTTCCTCCACTGAACACAAGTAACCCAAAGTAGTGGATAAGTTCACATGGATAGTAAAACCACTTTAAGGCCATCAGAAATAGAATCAGTTGTCAGGTATCTAACCTAGTAGAATGTTGCTTAACTCTTGAATTTGGATGTCCATTTTCTTCCTCAGATTTGGGGAGTTTGGGGCCCTTATTTTTTCAGATAAGCTTTCTGTCACTCTCTCTCTCTTCTCCTTTTGGAACCCCCATAATATATATATTGGTCCTCTTGAGGACATGCCATACTCCCAGAGTCGTTCTTTACTTTTCTTTGTGCTTTTTTCTTTTTGTTTCTTTGATTCAATCATTTTAGATTACTTGTCTTAAAGTTTGCAAATTCTGCTTAAGTCTGCTGTTGAATTCAGCTAATGAATTTTTTTATTCAGTCATTGTATTCTTTAGTTCCAGAATTTGATTTTTTAAAGTTTCCCTTTGTTGATGTTCTCACTTTGTTCATACATTACTTTACTAATTTTGCTTGTGTCTGTGTTCTCTTATAGATTCCTTAGCTTCTTTAAGGCAATTAAATTCATAGATTTTTGTATCTTTGGAATTGGTTCCTGGTTTGGGCCTTTGAATAGGATACCATTGTTTCTTCATGTGCCCTGTGGTATTTTTCCCCGAGTTTTATGCATTTGAAATGCAGCCATCTCTTCCATTCTTCGTGAACTCATTTCGTACAGGGAAAGATACTAATCAGTAAGCCTAATGAGAGATTCTGAGGGGCCTCTGGAGCACTTTGGGAGCAGGCAGTGTAAAGTTCGCCTGTTTCTTATTCTCTCTGGTGTCTGTCTGCAGCACTGTAGATCCCTTGTTACTTCAAGTTGCCCCACTCTCCTTTGTTCTCCTCGCTCCTAGATATCCAAAGTATGCCACTTCCCACCAACTCCCCAAATCAGGTAAGACAGATAGCAGTGGAAAACCAGAACATCAAATGCTCATTCCCTCTTCTCCCACTCTTCCCAGGATGAAGTTGAGCACCTTCTTCCAGTTGTAACTAGGCTCTGTAGCACTACAGGCCCCCTGGTGCCACAGGAACACCCCACCCCTGCTTTTGGCAGCCTCCAGATGTTCAAACTAGGCTGATTCTGTCAACATTCCAAGTCTCCAAGTCAGGCGTGAAATGTTGGGCACATGTTTCACTCTCCTCCTCACCTCTCCCAACTCAGGGAAAAACCACTTGGTGGGCACTGAGCTACGCTGACAAGGGAAGGGGTGATCACATGTAAAGTGAAACAGCTCTTCTTCCCTGTTTCTGTGTAGATGTTCTCGAGTTTGCACTCACCTGGTGTATTCAAATTTCTCAACTGATTTCTGTAAGTTCTCAAAAAGGTATTTTGGCTGTATATTGTTAAGTCAGTGTATTTTATAGCAAACAAAATGGGCTTCATCGTCCACCATCTGATGTCCCCTGAGAGTTTTGCTGAAATCTTATGATCTGAGTTTCAATATCATGAGAATGTGAAGGACCAATGATGAAAATAAATGGAAACAAGAGTGCTAAAAAGCAGTAGCATGATCAGATAACACAAAAATGGTTTAAAAAGTAAAGTCAGCCCAGAGAAGACATAATACGCTATCGTTCTTAAGAAACATTGTATTATTGAGGGTTCCCTAAAGAAGCAGTGGGATATATAGAAGATAAGGAGATAATGTTTATTAAGGGAATTGGCTCGTGCAATTATGGAGGCTAAAAAGTCCCATAATGGGCTATGGGACCAGAAAAGCTGGAGAACCAGAGAAGCTAGTAGTATGGCTTGGTACAAGTTTGAAAGATTAAAAACCAGGGAAGCTGATGGTGTAATTCTGTCTGAGGCCAAACACCTAAAAAACTCATGGTCAGTGGTGCAAGTCCTAGAATTTTAAGGCTGGAGGAGGTGGAGTTCAGATGCCCAAGAGCAGGAGAAGATGGCTGTCCATGCTCCAGAAGACAGACAGGATTTACCTTTTCTCTGCCTTTTTGTTCCGTCTTACCCTTTGCCCATTGGATTGGTGCCTCCTCACATTGGGAGAAGTGGATCTTCTTTGTTCAGTCCACTGAGTCAAATGCCAGTCTCTTCTGGAAATATCCTCACAGACATATCAGTAATAACACTTTACCAGCTGTATCTAGCTATCCCTGAATCTTAATCCAATTAAGTTGACACCTAAAATTAACCATCACAAGTCCAGCCTTTGTCAATGTGGCAGTTACACACATCTCCTTAAACCAAATAAAGACAATAACAAGGTCAAGTTTCCACCTAATACGATATAATTATCCTATATGCAACTTAAAACATGCCAATTCCTTCTCCAGAAAAAGGTACAATCCTGGAGTGACGCTTCGTATTCTGATATCCCATAACTTAAATGATGGAAAATTAACAACACTTGTTTACTGATATAAACTTAATACATTCTTCTGTTACATGATAAAGGAATAAGAGAGGAAAGAAGTTTGTTTAATATATGTTACATATATAGTATATGTACATACAAATGTACTATTAAATAGGGAGGAAATATTCGTGACAGTTGCAATCTTCATTTCTATAGCTGGTCATGTGGTCATATTTCCCTTTACTTTCAGCCAGCATCTCAGCTGATCATGCTCCTTTACTTGATACATGACCTAGACCTTCATTCTTAAAGGGTCTGGCCATTCATGATCCTACCTTGATTAAGTAGTTACAATTTCTCATTGATCTTAATCAGAGGGTCTAGTAATACTAAGATATGCCTGGGGAACTTGTCTATTTCAGATGTAACTCTTTGATACCTCAACTGTGGAGGAATAGTCCAGTTTCCCCCTTAATAGTCTGAATAAATTACTCCAAGCAGCACAATAACTCCATATTTTGCCTGTTGACACAGGCATAAGGAGCCCAAAGTAGCCGGGTGCCAGTCTTAACTTCCCTTTCAATGAAAGCATTGTATCTCCTGGTGAAAACATTCCTCTTTCCAGAACTAAGACCTCGCAGCCCATTTACACTGTGAATGTAAGGTCTCAGTAATAGAAAGCAAAAATTTTGCTAGTGAGTCACTAGGATTTACAGTGAGCTGTGCCATTCCCATGTCTACCCCTTGAGTCCTAGACCCGTGAATCCTGGCTATAGGAGAAACAGCACCATGTATTGGAAGCTGATTCAGAGCATATATAACCTTCTAGAGCAACCTGTCCAGCCCTGCAAGGTATTGTCACCATACGTTAAGTGCGTCTTCAAAACCTCTTTACCATTTTATGAAGACAGCTCCTTCAGGATGGTGAGAAACATGGTAAGACCATTCAATTGCATGGACATGAGCCCATTGCCACACATCTTTGTGAAGTTGGTTCCTTGTCAGATGCAATGCTGCATGGAATACCATGATGGTGGATAAGGGATTGTGTAAGTCCTCGGTGGTAATTTTGGCAGAAGCACTATATGCAGAGAAGGTAAATCCATATCTAGAATATGTCCACTCCAACAACAACAAAACATCCATGACAGAAGTGGTCTGATCTGGGTGGTGCCTGTGGCTCAGTGAGTAGGGCTCTGGCCCCATATACCGAGGGTGGCAGGTTTGAACCCGGCCCCTGCCAAACTACAACAAAAGAATACCTGGGCATTGTGGCAGGCACCTGTAGTCCCAGCTACTCAGGAGGCTGACGCAAGAGAATCACCTAAGCCCAAGAGCTGGAGGTTGCTGTGAGCTGTGATGCTATAGCACTCTACTGAGAATGACAAAGTGAGACTGTCTCAAAAAAAAAAAAAAAAAAAAAAGAAGTGGTCTGATCAACCTGCCACCAGGTAGCTGGCTGATAACTATTGAGAACTTAGTTTGGTCTCTGCTTCTGTCAGATTTGGCACTCAGCAGTGACCATAGCCAGGATGGCCTCGGTGAGTGGAGTATCGTGTCACTGAACCCGTGCATAACCTCCATCCTGCCCATTGCGGCCACCTTGTTCATGAGCCCTTGGAATGATGGCACCTGTGGCTGGCAAAGAAGCTGACTGGAATCCACAGAATGGATCATCCTATCCATTTGATTATTAATGTTCTCTTGCTAAGGTCACCCTTTGATGAGCATTCACATAACACACAAATATATCCATATCCTTCACCCAGAGAAGTCTCTTGTTAGAGATTAGGGAGGGGAAGAAAGCATTTTCCTATTTTCTACCCTCAATACAATACAAAACACTTCTGTGGCCTCTGGTCACCAAAACTGTGGAGGGACAGAAGCATTTCTCCCCACCAACAACTAAGCAAGCCAGTCTCTAAGTCGACACCACCTGGATGTCCTCCAATCCAATTCTGACACTGCCTGCCTGGAGATGGCATCAGATCTCACCACAGATTGAGGGCTCAGTCCACCAAACTGCCCCCCCCACTTCAATGCCAGTCACAAGCACAGCTATAAATGGGGGTTCCCACATGTCCTTCCTTGAGTTTGAGTAACTTGCTGGAGAGCTTACAAAACTCACCAACAAATTTACCAGTGTACACAAAGGATACGGATGAACAGCCGGATGGAAGAGAGGCACAGACCAAGGTGTGTGGGAAGGGCACGGAGCTACCATGCCCTCTTTGGCTGCACCTCCCTCAGGATCCCCCACACATTTAGCTATCTAGAAACCCTCCAAACTCAGTCTTCTAGATTTTTATAGAGGCTGCTTTGCATAGGCATGACTGATTCCATCGCTGGCCAATGGAGATTAACTCAACTCTCAGTATCCCCGCCCTGGATTCTAGGAGCAGGGTGAGATGAAAGTTCCAACCTTCTAATCACATAGTTGATTCCCTTGGCAAGCAGCCCCCATTCTGAGGCTAACTAGGAGTCTTCTAAACTGCCTGATTAGAATAAAAGAGGTACCTATCACCCAGGGAATTAGGAGCTTTGTGTCAGGAAGTGAAGACAGAGATCAACATGTGTCTTTCTTATTTTACATCTATCCACATACTTCTCCAAATTTCTTTTCCAATCATATCCTTTCCAAGTCCTGACCACTTAGCCAAACCATTGGCTACAGTCCATAAATCAGTATATAATTGCACGTCTGGCCATTTCTCATAAGCAAAGCCAAAACCAGGCGCGCTGTTCAAAGTTCTCACTAGGAAGACTTCCTTTTGCCATTGCCCGTCAGGATGTCCCAGAAAGGGGCTGTAGTGCTACAGCTGTCCACTTTCCGGTGGTACCTGCATATCAGGTGGAGCCATCTGTAAACCAGGTCCTGGTCTCTTCCTCTGTCCGCTGATCATAGAGCATTCCCTATGACATCACGATTGCAGGCTTGGAGAGAAGACAGTGGAGCAGGAGTGGCAACTGTGAGCCACTTTTTTATGTAACTGCAGGACCTGCCTAGGCCTGATCACTTACATACCCTCTTCCATTTGATGATGGAATGCTCCTATGTATGCCCAACTCTTATGGCTTGGTGTGTTAGGCAACACCCAGTTCATGGTGAGCAGCTAAGGTCACATGATAACTCGGTATCTTATAGTCAAGGACCCAGGAGCAGACCAAGAGCTGTCTCCTAAAAGGAAAGTAGTTATCTATGGATGATAGCAGGGCCTTGCTCCAAAATCCTAAAGGCTTGAAACGTAATTCACCTACAAAGACCTGCCAAAGGCTCAAAATAGCCCCACTGTTTACCACTGATACCTCAAGTACCATTGGATCTGCTGGGTCATATGACCCAAGTAGCAGAGAAGCTTGCCCAGCAGCCCAGATCTATTGCAGAACCTTACATCCATTCAACACATATTCCTTCTGCCTATATACATTAGAAAACTCAAGGAGTTCTTTGGAGGGCAGTGCACCTCCTCCTGGGTCATACTTTGTACTTCACCTCTGGGGGGCCTGCTGGGACGGTGTCAGGTAATAAGTCTAGAAGCAAAGAGGGATGATGGAGCTGACTGAATGAGCATGGTCTTGCTTGGCATCTGCCCAGGGAAGGCTATTGTCACTTCTCCTCAGGCAATGCAGGGATAGTGCTCTCAGACAGAGCTGGAAAGGCCTGGGGAGGCCACTTTCTCTGGCAAAATAAATAAATAAATAAAAATTTAGGACCTCAATGTACTTGGCTTCACCAGGGTCTTCCCACATATCTCCACCGCAGCTTACGGGATCCCATTCTCTCCCAATCGATGCCCTCACCTTACCAACAGACTCTCTGTGAAGCTAAAAGTTGAAATTTCCTTATAATTCAGGCAATCACATGATAAGGGCTTCTGTCTGATTTTCAGCAATTTGTGAATACAGAAGAGAAGATTTTCTTCAGCAAATGGCCACCAGCCCCTCAGTTACTATGTGGAGCTTGAGTTGGAAATCTGAATTCTATCTGTTTCTTTCATAACTTTACCCAATGATACTAGGAGCAGCAAACCAGTATCATCATATTCCTCAGATGTTCAAAAATATTCAAAAGTATCACACAAAGTCATTAAGTTCCTCATCTCTTATGACTAGTATTCTGACATTTTGCATATCTCTATAAACAGTTCATATCATAGGCTACCAGTGAGCCATTAGCATTTTTAAACCTAATAAGTTAGAAAGCCAATTTCAGAAACCCTAAAAAAAATTGGGAAATTCATCCTTAAAATTCTATTCCTCTAAGGCTGGTTGTGGTGGCTCACACCTATAATCCTAACACTCTGGGAGGCCAAGGTGGGTGAATGGCTTGAGCTCAGGAGTTTGAGACCAGCCTGAGCAAGAATAAGACCCCCATCTCTAAAAATAGCCAGGCATGTGGCAGGCTCCTATAGTCCCAGCTACTCAGGAGGCTGAGGCAAGAGGGTCACTTTAGCTCAAGACTTTGAGATGCTATTAGCTATGACACCACAGCACTCTGCCAAGGATGACAAAGTGAGACTATCTCAAACAAACAAACAAAACTCTATTTCTCTAGACACTCCAGGCACCAAAATCTGGATTGTTCAGGGTTCTCCATAGAGACAAAACCAGTAGAATATCTATAGATGCTTTCCAACTGAAGATGTTTCAGCCTACAATTTCTTGACCGTCAGTGATGTGAAAGCCATACATATTCAATAAAAACTGTACATTGAACTTTGATCTTTTCCCAGGCCAGCAATCCAGCAATACGCAGTAAGATCCTTACTTGTGACACTGGACAGTGGCAGCAAGCTGAGCTCTCAGCCATGGAATCATGAGAGCAAACAACTGATCCTATACTCCAGGATACAGCATTCAATGAATTACATCAGATATTTATGACGAAGTAGGCTTTGTGTTAGATCATTTCGCCCAATTTTAAGCTAACGTAAATGATCTGAGCACATTTAAGATACACTAACTAAGCACCAATGTTCATTCAGTAGTTAGGTACGAAAGAGCATGTAGTGAGAATAAAATGGGTCACTCGGGGTAGGGCTCATGTGACACAGATGGTCTGGTAGGTTGAGATGTGACCTTTACCTCACATCTCCCATTCTTGGTATTTTGTAAATTCAGCTTTAACCTGAAGGTATATATTTGAGTAGTTTAGGGTGATTAAGAGATTAACTTTTAAATGGGAATATTGTTGTATGGGTCATGGGTTATGTCAATTATCATTTATTATGAGTCAGTACCGTTATTTAAGGTAAGCGTTAATTACTGTTGTTTAAGATAAGGGTTAGCAGGTTCTTGCTTTTAACTTTTATGTGTAAAACTGTGGTTTTGGGAATGGAAGAACAGAACAGTCTTGGAGAGACTACTCTCACTGTTCTCCAGAATTGCTAACCTTGTAATCATAAAGGTGGACCTAGCCAGTCTCTGCATATTGGCTGACAGTGACAGACCCTCTTTTTCCAGTAACAGGTGTATTAAATGCATTTCAACTATCAATATTTTCAACTTATAACAGGTTTATGAGGACACGACCCCATTGTAAGTTCAGGATACATACCCACACATACATATTTGCTCCTCAAAATTTATTTATTTTGTGGATTTATTATGGGGACTGGCTCCTGCAATTATGGAGACTGAGAAGTCCCACAGTAGGCCATCTGCAAGCTGAAGGAGCAAGAAAGCCAATGGTGGAACTCTCAGTCTGGGACTGAAGACCTGAGATGCTGGAGGACTGCCTGGGTAAGTCCCAGACTCCATAGAGTTCTATGGGCAGGAGAAAATGGGTGTCCCAGGTCCAGGGTGGAGATAGTCTGTTGGGGTTGTGGGACGTGGACCTCAACCTGGTTTGAGAGTCCATAGGGGAAACATCTGGGGAAAATACAATACTTCACATGAGCTTAGACACATAGTCTGAGAAGGCCTTGAGAAGGCAGACACTATCTGACGCGGTGGCAGACTGGGACAAGGCAGCAATTCTCTGCCTCTGTCAGAAGCTTTTATTGATTTCTAACACAAAGCATATATGCAAAATAAAAAAATGCCAGAAGATGGGGTTTAAAAAAGTCCCAAGTCCCCAGGAAGATTGGATAGAGGGAAAGGCTGGGTAAACCGGAACATGGAGTAGAGGGTTGCTAACAAACAGACCACAGCGCATTTAGAAAGGAGGGAGAGGGGAAAACCAGTTTCTTCCCTGCAGGGGAAGCAAACCAGGTTCACTAATCTAACTGCAGATCAGGAGTTCAGTTCAGAGCTTTCAGCTTTGCTGAAGGGCTCAGTCCAACCCCACCTGTTGACTCTCAGCCCACAAGGATAATTGCAATGACTTTATCCTGTGAGTGAGGGGGCACCTCCCAGCTCTTTTCACATTCAGTATTCTTAATAGCCCGCAGGGACTGGTCTTAGAGCTGTCCCCTGGATACTCCAGGACAGATGCGGGCACCCTGCTGAGAAGACAACCTATCTACCTCCACAGAGTTTATTGTTTCTTTGCCTTGTTGTTCTACCCAGGCCCTCAGCTAATTGGACGGTGCTGCCCTTACTCAGTCTGCTGGTTCCAATGCCAACCTGTTCCAGAAACAGCCTCGTAGACATACCCAGAAATAATACTTATCACCTGTCTGGGTATCCTGCAATCCAGTCAAATTGACACCTAAAATTAATCACTTTTTCTTGAGACTTAGGCAGGATTATATTCAGGGTATTTATTGAAAGCCTATTATTCATTTGGCAAATATTTAATAAGCAAGTACTGTGTGGTGATCACTGTTTTAGGCACCAAAGGCACTGCCAATGAGAACCTTGTAGACCAGAAAACAGACAAATAACTGATATATTTTTGATATGAGCTGATCACAGTGTAAGGGTGTACTGTAAACATATGGTCCGTACCCATGACGTAATTTTGTCTGCCCACAGTAGAAGTGGGTAAACAAATATTTGTCATACCTGTAACAGAGGCTGTCATCAAGTGAGCATTATTGTTGAAGAAAACCACACAAAGAAACTGCGTCACCAAGCACTGGAGGTGGCTTTGATTAAACAACTCTCATATTCACAAAAAGCCTGTTGCAAAAGCCTCAAAAGTCCAAGGAATGGTTGCTATTAAAGCAAGGAGCAGAGCTGGATGTGATTACACATCATTTTACTCAGCGTTAGAAGTTGCCGTGGAATGAGAAGGGACAATTTTATGAAACACCTTACATGAACACATGCAGAAACAAAGTGAGGACTTTAAAAAGCAATCAAAAGAGCAGTTTTACCATACATTATACAGTAGAACCTCCATAGCTGACCACCTCCCTACATTGACCACCTCCTTAAGTTGACCTAATTTTCATAGACCAGACATGCACCATGTGACCTATCAGTACAGGAGGCCCAGTGCCATATGTTGACCATCTCTGTATGTTGACTGGTTTGCTACAGTCCCTTTCAGTGGTTCTCAACCTTCCTAATGCTGAGATGTATTGTCATTGTTACAAAGGGGTCATGACCCACAGGTTGCCTTAGGCGGTCAACTTACAGAGGTGCTAATGTAATCAAATTTCCCTGACAATGTCTTCCATAATAATAATCACTAACATTTATTAAGTATATGTTAAAGGGGTTATGATAAGGGGTTCATGTGCCAAGTCCTCCTCGCCCCATCCCTGGGCTAGGTACTTATTTTACCTTCACTACACAGAAAAGAAGTTTGATAGGTTTAAGATTTAAGTGACTTATTCACTTAGCTAGTGAGGAAAAGATGGGAGACTTGCCCTGTCTTTACATCTCCACAGTCTTTATTCTTAATCACTGTGACTATCAGGAATCACTTAGCTCCAAATAACAAAAATCCTGAAAAGAGTAGCCTAGAGAAGTTTACTTCCCCACAAAACAAGTCCTGGGCTGTTGCCTTGAGGCTGTCTTTCTTCCCTTACTCTGCTGTGTCCCTACTGTGTGCTTCTGACCTCATACCAGGTCACAAAGTGGCTGCTCTGTCCCAAGCAGTCATATCTGCATTCTAGGCAAAGAAAGGAGGAAGGAGCAACAGCCAAAAGGCTTTCAGAGAGAGCTTACCTTTTTATTTAAGGAGGAAGCCCTCCTCAGAAAATTCAACCCAGGCCAAGTTCCGTGGCTCACACCTGTAATCCAAGCACTTTGGGAGGCTGAGGTGGGTGGATTGCTCGAGCTCAAGAGTTCCAGACTAGCCTGAGCAAGGGGGAGACCTAATCTTTATTAAGAATAGAAAAACTAGCTGGGCATGGTGGTGCACGTCTGTAGTTCCAGGTACTCAGGAGGCTGAGGTAAGAAGATTCTTGAGCCCAAGAGTTTAAGGTTGCTGTGAGCTGATGACACCAGGGCAGTCTACCCAGGGTGACAGAGTGAAACTTTGTCAGAAAGAAAGAAAGAAAGAAAGAGAGAGGGGAGGGAAGGGAGGGAGGGACGGAGGGAGGGAGGGAAGGAAAGAAGGAAAGAAGGAAAGAAGGAAAGAAAGAAAGAAAAAAGAAAAGAAAGAAAATTCAAACTGTGTTTTATTGGCCAAAGAAAAGAAAGAAAACTCAACCTGTATTTTATTGGCCAGAGCTGTGCTTCTTGGCCACCCCAGTAAGAAAGAAGGCTAGGAACTTCAGAGTTCTGTTTTCCAGCTTTGATAATGAAAAAGACAAGGGAAAGTGAATTAGTTGGGCATTGAGTAAACCAATTTATATAGTACATGTACAAATAACCTACCCATCACTCTACTCAATTACAGTAAGTAGATAAAGTACAACTTACTCCCACTGAACAAGTTTCAATGACCCCTATATAAGCTCCACCCCAGACCCAACAAACTACTTGACCTTTGAATTATTTCCCCCCAAAGACAGATTTTCTGCAAGATAAAGAGGATGAAATTCTGAAGGCCCTTGGAGCAGACTCTTAGATGCCAACATTTGCCATCACCTATAACCTGCCCCCAGGGCATAGCCCCTTGTGAGACACACCTTAATCGGAGAGAGGGATCTGAGACAGCTTCTCCTGCTCTCCCTGCAAGACATCTGTAAAAAATTCCTTTCTTCCTTGACAGTTCTCACCTCAATACCTAAATCTTTGTGTGGCAAGTATCTAGCCCCCTTGGGTTTTGACAACACAAGTTACTATCATAGCCAGAGGGTTCGCAAGATCTAGTCCTTTCTTTTTGGCCTTATATCTCTGGTCTCTTGAGCCAAACATGGTTTTTTGCTATTATCCAACATGTTCTTCCCTTTAAAGTTCCACACTTTCAGTCAAGTTCCTTGTGCTCCCCAGCCCTACCGCCAGTGTAATCAGGCTGCCGGCACTCTGCCTCTAACCGTGCGTCCGTGTTAGAACAGGCTGAGCGTAAGTAAACTGCAACCACTACCGCACCATAAACATAAGGGAGTTTGTATTTCCCTCCCTCAAAACAGTCCAAGTCAAACGCCAGCAAGTCTCCAGAATTTTCTTTGGCCTGGGTTTCTGCTATCTCGTTGCTCTGCTATCGTCTGCATGCAGTTTCCAGCTTATTAAATCTTGCACAGAGTAGGTACGAACAAACGACAGAGACTTGGGCTGAAGGGAAGGAAATGATTTCCGCATCCCAAGCAAGTTGCAAAGTGCTTTTCCACATTCACCTTCTACTCGGAGTTAGTTCTACACGAGTTCCACTAGATGGCAGCACGTACATAGCTGCTGAACATGAGCGCAGGAGGAGCCTGGACTACAAATCCCAGAGGGAATTTTAAGCACCCGATTCGCTTCTGCGCTAAGATCACAAGTTTGGAAGCTCTGGCAGACGCCATCCGCTCTCTGCTTTCAAGTAAGATTTACTAATCGTTTTTAAATGAAACTTTGGACTGGAGGGTGGGAGATTAATTTCAGGTGTTGCTTTGTTATGCACTTTGCCTATTTCAGGATTAGTTTTAGTAGTTAAATCAGGATAAAGTTGGGTTTTGAAAGAGTTTGAAATGCTGGGATATTTATAAGTTTTTTTTGCCAAAGAAAAGAAGATTTTTACAGTATCTGTCCCAACGTTTTTCCTCCTGGCTTATGAAAACATTTCAAGTTCCTGAATGTGCTCTTTTGGTATCTCTGCTAATCAGAATTTAGCGTGCTGATTACAGTATTAAGAATGCCGTGGATTTATTGAGAGTCGCCACGTTTTACCTTTTCAAGTAGTTTGCTCTCATTTTTCCAAAGAAATTTGTTTTAGTTTGAGAATGCAGTTTAGCTAGTGTTAAGACTTTGGTCCTAAAATCTGGTTCCAGAAAGAGACTAGCTAAGATTTCATAGTGAGCAAAAAAGTTGCTTTGTGCTTTAGCAATTGTTCAGTAAGTGCTTCTTTGGGGGGCCAGAGATTCCTGCCTAAACATTTGACATGAGCCTCTGCAGTGCCACGTGCCCAATATCACATGACAATGTTGTAAAATAACAGCTTTTCATACACCATGCTCAGGATTAGGGAAGGGTAAAGATGATTGGAGTCTATTGCTAAAGAATATTTTTATTTTCCTCTTAACTATTTTTACATGTAAAGTGAAATTGTATCTCTCTTGTAAGATGAGGGGGAAAACAATCACTAAAAGTTCATTGCCTCAAAGTAGGTCAAGCACTGTAAAAGCTCAGTTTCCCCATCGCCTAACAAATGTGAACATAATTGAGGAACATCAGTGAGTTGTAAGCTGGTCCCTGGAGCCTATTCTTATAAGGTGGTTGTGTTAGTCTGGTCCTGTGGGAAACAGACTCCAATGACAGAATCAAACATACACAGAATTTTCTTAGGGGAAATGCTGGTGTGAGAGAAAATGAGGAAGGAAGTGGGTAAGGTGGTGAGAGCTGGCAGACCTCATTTCAAATCCTCAGGCTAGGGAGGAAGAGAAGGAAGTCAGGTTGGGTGGAAAAGCCCCACAATGCTGTGCTTTCAGGGCCGGCTTCAGCAAGGCGGGCCAGGGCCTCTCCAGCTGAAGTGGGCTGTGAGGAGGAGCTCTGTGTCCCCCAGAAATGGGTGAGCCTTAGTAACCATGTGCAAAAGCTGCCTCAGAACGGCACCTAGGAAAGTGGCCTCCACATAAACTCAGCAATGCGGCAACAGCTATCAGATCCTGGCTCGTTCTTTCCATAATATCTTCAACCCCTGTTGCCTACGGGAGTAATCAGCCCCTCCTTATGATGGAGTTAGACTAAAGTGTGCATGTTTAAAAGGGAAGAGCACATTGGATACAGAAAAAAACAAAAAAAATTGAAAAAATAAAAACAAAAGGAAAAGAAAAAGAAAAGCAGGAGGGCCAGGAGTGGGGGCAACTAAACTCAGTGGCCCACACTTGTAATTCTAGGGCTTTGGCAGGCTGAGATGGGAGGTCCCGTTGAGCCCAGGAGTTTGAGATTGCTGTGAGCTGTGAGGATACCACTGCACTCCAGCCTGGGCAAAAGTGTGAGACCTTGTCTCAGAAAAAAAAAAAGAACCCAAACTAATAAAAAAAAAAAAAGTTTATATCTTGTATCTCATATTCTTCAGACTGCTAAAATTACAGCTGAACAAAATACAGCTGAAGAGAACAGAGATAAATTTCAAAAGAAAGGGCATATGGTATGAGCCCCCCAGGCAAGGCAGGCATCCTGTTCTTTATCAGGCAGGTAATGAATGGAGTGATGTTAGGCCAGATGTGCTACCAACACTGTCCCGCTCACTTTACCCCCTGTCTTTCACTGGTCAAGCCTGGCCTTGCCTCACTTGCTGCTGGAGGTGGTCAGGGGGCAGAGGTAGGCAATGAAATGCAGGTAAGACTTTCTGGGAGGGCTTCCTTTTTGAATAGAAAAGTGAGCCTCTCTGAAAGGCTTTGGCTTTTGCTCATCCCTTTCTTTTTGCCTAGAATGATACCTGAGGACACAGTGGCCCCTTTTGGGACCTGGTATAAAGGTCAGAGGTGCACGTTGAGGACAGACAGAGCACTGCAAGAAAGGGAGACTGTGTTCTTGAAGACAGCCTCATTTAATGTCATTTGACTCTTCCCCCAGTCCCAGCTATATCATTGGCCATTTGTCTCTTCCTTTGATCTACAAGGTGACCCAAAGTTTGTCCACAAAGTCACCAAACATAGGGAAAATGGAAAATCATAACTAAATGTACCTTTATTTACAAAACATTCTCTATGTGTTGGCCATGTCTTTGTAAAATTTTGCATTGAACATTTTGTTAGTAAAGGTATGTTTAGCTACAATTTCTCCTTTTCTGTATGTATGGCAACTTTATGGGCAACCCTTGGGACACCTGTACAATTCAAGCATTGGCCAAATACCTGATGCATATCAAATTTCCTCTGGGTCAAGAGTTTCTCAACCTCCTTCTTTTGGAAATGAACCACAATGTTTGTTAAAGTGTTACCACTGCATGTTTAAGCTTTAAAAGAGATCAGCAGCATTGTTCACATAGCAAGAGTGAGCAAGTCTGGGTTTAGTTCTGGCTTTGCTGCTGACTGGCTCCATGACCTTGGGCAGGTCCAAAAGGCTCCTAATTGTAACATGAGGGTTATTGGACTCAATTCGATTTTCTATACCTTTTGTTCAATGAATCGCCGAAGTCATCTATGAGTGTTTTCAAGAGGTAAGGCAAAAGCATAAGGGATTGATATTGCAAACATCAACAAAAGTTTCCAGCAGATTAATCACGACGCAACCCTGAGTATTAAGGACGCAAACAATGCCATAGCCACGTGTGGGGGGCGGTGGGGAGGATGGTGGTGGGAATGAGCACAGTCTCAATGGCAGAAGCTGTCCTCTCTGGGTACTGAGGGAAGCAAACGTTGAATGAGCTAAAGTCCAATGGCTGTCGTACCCATCATCATTTCAGTGGGTTACACTAAGTAACCCACTAATAGATACGGTAAGTACTAGAGTAAGATCTACTTACTAGATCTACTTAGACAGGTATCTAGAGTAAGAATCAGCATTCTTGGGGAGTTTATTTTTATTTTTTTATTTATTTTTGAGACAGTCTCACTATGTCGTCCTCAGTAGAGTGCCATGGCATTACAATTCACAGCAACCTCAAACTCTTGGGCTTAAGGTGATTCTCTTGCTTCAGCTTCCTAAGTAGCTGGGACTACAGGCTCCCGCCACAGTGCCCGGCTATTTTTTTTTTGTTATCGTTGTCATTGTTGTTTTTAGCAGGCCATGGCCAGTTCGAACCCAGCTCCAGCTCACGTGGCTGGTGCCCTAACCACTGAGGAATGGGTGCCAAGCCTCTTGGAGAGTTTAGATGATGGGACTACTTGCCCAGAGATCGTACCTTCAAGTTCTTAAAGGAGCTCATGGAACTGTTCATTCCAGCTGTTACTGCTTGCACAGGACCATGTGCCACAGGGTAACCCCTTAAAATCCTGTGTTTTTAGATTAAATTACAGGTTTCATTATGGGTCGACTTGATGGGAAAGTCATCATCCTGACAGCTGCTGCTCAGGGGATCGGCCGCGCAACTGCCTTAGTAAGTTATTATCTTTGTTGTTTGGTTCTTAACTTTTGAGGTATTGAATGACGTGGGCTTATGCCGGGGTTAATTTAATTCTGTTCTACTTTTTTTTTTTTTTTAACGTTTTTGCTTTTATTGTCTTAAGTTACAAAATAAATAAATAAATCAATATTCCTGACCCCAGGCAGATGAAGGAATGAATACTTCACGTGTTTATTATGTGACATCAGTGATTACCTTTGACTCTGAGAAATTTAATTCTGCCTCCGTTTTCTTATTTCATCATAATAAATCTGCAGGGGCTTTTCAGGGGTGCGTGTGTTCTGATATTATGTCAATTGACATGTAGATACCAGAGTTTTAAGATGATTGGATTGCCTTTGTCTCCTGATTTATATCAACTTCTCCCACCTTATCCCTGAGCTAATGATGCACCTTAAGTATAATGGAAAGTTACAGTTTGACATTTACAAAAGCACTAGTATATTCTTGAGAGAAAAAGTATTGAAATAACCCATTTTTCTCTTACTATTTGGAGGTCAGTCACTTGCTCGGAAATGGCATGTAGTCTTATCACAGAATAGCAGTGTTTTGAGAGGAGTTAAAAACAGAGTTGTGACTTTAAACAACACAATTTTGTTTGGTATTATTTAAAGGGACAAATTCAGATGATAAGCACAATGTATGTGACCTTGTTCTAATTTGATAAATAGCAATAGTAACAATGGAGAAGGGGATGACCCCAGATAGTTTGAAATTCCATTTTATAGGGAAAACAACAATGGAAGTCAAATAAAAGAGAAATAAGGTAATAAGACGAGCGGCCAAATGACTTGCCATTCATGAGAGCAGTTTAATAAGTAAACAAAGGATTTATTTGCACTCTGTGTTTACCAGGCTTTTGCAAGAGAAGGTGCCAAAGTCATAGCCACAGATATCAATGAGTCCAAACTTCAAGAGCTGGAAAAGTACCCAGGTAAGCAACTTAGCAGCTTGAACTTGGGATCTGGAATCTGCAGGGTATTATAAAAGCATGATACTCATGTGCTGAAAGAAAATTAGCTGCTTAGTTCCATGGGCCTTCTGTTGTTATATTCCAACTCTCTTGATATCAGATCTACATTCTGTGAACCTACAGATAAAAATCTATGAACTTAAATATATTAAAAACGTTGAAAATATGTACTTTAATTTTTTTTATTGAGCCAACATGTTGAGGAATTCCGTTCTTAATTACAGAGTTACATGCGAAAATTTAACAATGGTTTTGTTAACTTTCAGTAACAACTTTTCACTTCTGTGCCTTCCCCTAGGGTCATACTGTCCAATAACAGTGTGTGAGCCAATATATAATTTTAAATTTTCAAGTAGCCACATTAAAGAAGTAAAAAGAAAAAAGTTAAAATTGATTTTAAAATCACACATATTGATGAGAAACCCTAAGATTACCCAAATTATTCAGGTGTGCACCACCCAGAGCCTGACTCTAATATCAAAGGACTCCAATTACAGTTACTGTGAAAGAAATCTGAACAGAGATCTCCCATTTGGGAGATCATTGTTCCAGCCAAATAGGGCAGGTTATGTAATCAAACACAACTTAGTTCCTTGATGAGTTATCAGAATTAGAGTATGTTAAGTGCTGGGCTCCATAGTTCAGTGGTTAGAGCACTGGTCTTATAAACAAGAGGTCATAAGTTCAATCCTCGCTGGGGCCTCTGGCTGATTTTTAAAAAAAGACTATGATGAGTTCTAGTTTTTACAAGTCAAAGTAAAGCTGCTATACTAGAAAAGTTCAAAGGTAAAGAGGTGTTTCTGAAACAGAATTTCAGTCTTCTCTTTCTTTATTAATCTTTTCTTTCTATGTTCAAAAGCATTAATAAATAGACCATATATATTTTTTAAATGCTGCTTTTACTAGAGAACATTCAGGGTGTTGTAGTAACTAGTATAGTGTGAATCTCTCGGGTTCCGTGCCAGATCTCTTGCGTCTAGCCATCAAGTGTTCCATCCCCTCTTCTGACCCCCTCAGTTCTCCTTGCAATGTAAATTTAGTTCTGAAATACATGCCGCGGCCCCTGCCCTCTCCCACCCCTCACTCAGACAGAATTGGGCGTGCTGTGCAGGTACCAGCAGGTCCGGCTCTGGTGGCAAGGGAGGGCTACAACAGGCCCACTCTCAGGTACTCCTGCTGGCTTACTGGGGCACTTCTGCTGCAGGTCAGTCAGACCTCACTGTAGGGACATCACTCTGAAAGGCCCCTCATTACTCCACTTGGACACAGAGGAAGAGGGATGGTGTGTTATGGGGATGGGGGTCAAGATGGGACTTTAAGTTTATAACGAGACCCTAGTAATTAGGTAAACAATCCTATGAAGCCTAACTGGATGCTACAGTCTTCACATTCAGACTTCAGAATAGCCAGTCTCCAAAGCTAAACATTTGTTATGGTCATAGGTAAATAATATCTTCATTTTTATTTTTTTAGGTATTCAAATTCGGGTCTTGGATGTCACAAAGAAGAAACAGATTGATGAGTTTGCCAATGAAGTTGAGAAACTCGATGTTCTCTTCAATGTTGCTGGGTAATTTGTAACTTTCTAATTTTACTTTCCTTATACAAAGTTTTCTAGGAATTTTATTAAAAGAATTTTGATCATATGGAAAAATTATTCATTGCAAACCATGACATATATTCCTTGGGAAATAGGGCTAGATTCCAGGCAGAATTTTTTTTTTTTTTTTTTTTTTTTTTGAGATAGAGTCTCACTTTGTCATCCTGATAGAGTTCTGTGGTGTCATAGTTCACAGCAACCTCAAACTCTTGGGCTTAAGTGATTCTCTGGCCTCAGCCTCAGGCACCAGCCACAACGCCTGGCTATTTTTAGAGATGGGGTCTCGCTCTGTTGCAGGCTGGTGTAGAACTCATGAGCTCAGGCAATCCACCCACCTCGGCCTCCCAGAGTGCTAGGATTACAGGTGCAAGCCACTGCATCAGGCAAGGCAGCATTTTTATTACATATAAATTCAGCAATTAAGACAGCTACAGAGGTTGAAATGACCTGGGGCAGTTGAGGTCTACTCAAGACAACTGGTACTGATACAAAGCTGGATCATGTGTTAAGTGGAAATTAAATTAAAGCAGTAATTTCTGATCTATTTTATAAATAATTTGCCCATTCTCATATAAGAACATGCCCCAAAAATTAGCAAAGTGAATTTTTGAGCTTCCATTAAATTTTCACCAGTGTAGATGATATAGAAATATAGTATGTGTATCCTGCTGTCAGCAAACTGACAATCCAGTAGGGCTAGAAGTGCTGTGGTCCATGGCAAGCATTGCCAACAGTATTTTATAATGACTTGTATCATTTAGTTAATCCAGAGGACCAAATCGAGATTTCCTTCAGGAAGTGTGTGACTGGAAAGAGTGAAGGTCTTTTTATAGGTTTGTTTTGTTCAGTCTTAACATCTCTCATGTAACATCCCACGTGTTGGAACAGTGTAGCATCAATTTTTCTTCACTGCTCTGAGATGTTGAGACACTTGTTTTCCTTGCAATTTTGATTTCCCTTGAGAATGCTAAATCTGTGCCACCTGAGGGCACTGTTGCTCTTGCAGTAGGAATCAGGTAAGGCAGATGTCCTGTTCTATATTTGTTGTTTGTTTTTAATGACATTGGTGTTGATGTTTCCAATGCAGTGGATATAGACCTTGCTATGTTTGATGACTCCAAATTCTTGCCTTCTTGCAAAAGAAGGATGTGTTTTCAGATGCCATGTTCTAACTTAAGTTGTTGGGATTTTAACTAACCTAAAGAATTAATAAATACTGTGTTTGAATTGTTTAAAGTCTTGATAAGGGAGACTTGGGTTAAATTAATAAGTGTTAGTAGAAGTGATCAGGAAATGGAAATTTTTAATGGCAACCCCCCCAGTAGAAGTGATCAGGAAATGGAAATTTTTAATGGTACCCCCCTCCCCCAACTGTTTAATCATATTTTCAGTTTTGTCCATCATGGAACTATCCTAGACTGTGAAGAAAAAGACTGGGACTTCTCAATGAACCTCAATGTCCGCAGCATGTACCTGATGATCAAGGCCTTCCTTCCTAAAGTAAGACAATCCCACTGCTGGCATGAGCTCCACAGGGGGCTCCATGCTGGGCACCAGAAACATGCATGGGACAGTCATACCAAGGCGTTCATTTAACCTTCCAGTTCATCCATTCAAGAAATATATATGTATACACGCGCACACACGCACACACACACACACACATACATATTATCATTATTATTATTATTTTAGAGACAGAATCTTACTCTAGTCACCAGACTAGATTGCAACCTCATAGGTTACTGTATCCTTAAACCCCTGGGCTTAATGGATGCTTCTGCCCCAGCTTCCCAAGTAACTGGGACTTGCACCAACATGCCCAGCTAATTTTTCTTAGGTTTTTGTAGATACATAGTCTGGCTGTGTCATCCACTCTGGTTTCAAACTCCTGGGCTCAAGTGCTCCTCTGGTCTCAGTCTCGCAATGTGCTGGGATTACAGGCATGAGCCACTGTGCCTAGCATTCAGGGAGTATTTGTTAAGCACTTTCTGTATGCCAGGCTCTGTATGAGACGTGGAAAACACATCAATGATCTAAACACAGTCCCTTTATAAGGGAAGCCCCTTTGTTAGGGGTAAATGACAATAATAAATATATAGACATATAATATGTGGTTATAAGTAGTATGAAGAAAAGCTAGGTTATCAGTGAGGTCCTGTTGGACCTCGCTGGTTAAGGTGAAATTTTCATAGTGATTCAAATGAAGATAGGGACCTGATCATTCGGATACCTGGGGAGAGAGCTCCAGGCAAAAGGACCAGCAAGGAAGCATATAGGACTGGACTGATCCTATGATGTAGGTATTGTTTTATTACCCACTGTACAAAAGATGAACTGAGAGGTTAGGTAACTTGCCCAAGGTTATACTATCCAGTGGTTAGAACAAAGGTTTGAAGCCTGAAAGTTCTGCCCCTTCATGAATCTCAATGTCTAGGCACAGAAGTATGTCCTGAGGCTTCCCCTTTCACTCCTGAGTCTGCTTCTGTTGAATCTCAAGCCTTTACACATCTCCTCAATGTTTCTAATTTTATTTTACAAACAAGCATTAAGAGCCTTTTGGTATAAAACACTATGTAGGTTTTGTTTAGTACATTGCTCTGGGACATATAAATATGGAAACATACATCCCTGACTTTGAGCTTGTAAGCTGGTTGTAGCAGCAGCCTGGGCTCAGATAGTTATAGGGGTTATAGGATAGTTATAGCTGAGCACAGCCCACCCCCCCCACCCCCACCTCCCAGCTCGAAGTTGTAAATTGAACCCTAGTTAAGTGCAGAAGAATCATCTTTCCCTTCCATCCCAGCCAGGTGCTGAATACTGTCCAACACAGAGCAGGAGAAAATGGCACAGCAGGGCTGATGCTTTTCTCTGAATATTCAACCTCACGTCAAATAGGATCCAGGAAAATTAGAGAAACTGACTTATTAATGAAGGATTTTTTTTCTTTATACCAAATCTACCTGTTTAGTGCCTAGAAGGGATTTCAGTGGGTCCACAAAATTGAACTAGCAAATTTTTTATAAATGTAAGTTGCCTTTTTTGCCTCTTTGGCATTTATGAGAATCTATAATATTTGGAACTTGAATGTATTTTTTGAAAACAGATCCTTAGCATAGGATATTGTAGTGGAGCAGAGGCTGTTGCAGAAGTGGAAAGCTTAGGTCTTGGCAGGTAAGACTGTCACACATGTATAAGACTTATTTGCAGAACCAGCACACTTTATGTCTAAAGTGTGTTACAAATAAGGGGGTCAGGGTGAGGTACAGTGGAGTGAAATTTAAACTTGTAAGTGTTACCTTTTAAAATATAGGAACACTAACTTGCAAATTAGTGAGTTTGCCTGTGATTTAAAACATCTTAACAATTATCCATTGGAGCCAAACTATATTTGTTAAAAGTTCCCCCAAGAGATATTAGCGACTGGGGAGTAGAATCAGAAGGTGGCAGTGCCACTTGTTTAAAGTGACCTGACCAGCTTGACTCCTGGTCTCAGACAGTCACCAGAAGTCCTTACGTAGAATCTGAGCTCTGCTGCTGACTGGCCACGTGACCCGGGAGATGGCGCTGGCACCTTCAATGTCTATTTCTTCTGTTGAAAAGGGCAGGTGATAGATTACACAATGACTTCCAACTGTGATTATCTAGGATTGTCTGTGTCATTAACTGTGACACACATATGCCAGGTTAGACCTTTCCAGCAGAATCCAGGATTTGGAGTCTAGACAGATCTCAAAGGTCAGGTGGTCAGAACATAGGAACACTTGTAGGAAATTTTTTGTTCAAGGATAGATACACAGAAAAGCATTCCAAGTCTGCAAGATCAGTGAAAAGATGGAGAATAAGTTGAATATAATGTATGAAGTTAATGCAAAATCCGGGGTCCACTAGAAGAGAAAATCTGTTAGGGTAAAGAATTTGGAGGCATCTTTGTTGTTGGCATTTGTTTATTTGTTGGCTTGCTTTTTTTTTTTTTTTTTTTTCCTTGCTGTATCTTATGAGAGTTACCAGCACATAGAAATGCTCAGCAAACATTTGAATGAATAAATGAATCAAGGTTGTCAATCCTGGTGGAGGTCAACCATTGAACCATTAGAAATCCAACTTGCCAGGGTCTGCCACCGTTAGCAGCTGACCTCTGGCAATGGGACAGGAAGGCTGGGTCAGAGTTAGACTATCTACATATAGTAGGGGGGAATTGTAGGGGCTTTTCTAGCCCCCACCCAAGTTTCTAGGAGAATGTTCCTATATAACATTATAATGTATGAGGCACTTCACTTTATAGTCATACTTGCCAGATAGGTCTGTCACATGGGGAGCTAGGAAGAGCATGACACCATGATGGTGGGTGCTGAGCTGGGGTGGGAAGACAGCAGGGAAGGGGACAAGGACGACCGTGAGCTCTAGGAACAGCAGAGGAACTGGGTTGAATGGATAGTGTGAGTATTGAGGGAAGAGCTAGCATGACCTAGGTGACTGTATTCTGAGGTGTTGCCTCAGGAATTATGCATTTCAGAAGACTGGAGACTGAACCCATTTGATAGCCCACCTTTATATATAAAATTGGGTTGTATGTATTCCATATGTATTAAATATAGGTTGTATTATTTGCTAAATTGGATGAGACAGAACAATTTTAAGGCTTAGATTTCAACACCATTATACTTTACCAACGTTCCTGGCCTTTTTAATAAGGACCCCATTTTATTTATGATCCCTTTATTATGTAGAAAACATAGTTGAGGCCAGCACAGTGGCTCAAATTCTACCATTATGAGAGGCCAAGGCAAGAGGATCCTTTAAGCTCAGGTGTTTGAGACAAGCCTGAGCAAGAATGAGACCCTGTCTCTACTCAAAATAGAAAAATTAGCTGGGCATTGTGGCAGGTGCGTGTAGTCCCAGCTACTCAGGAGGCCGAGGCAGAAGGATTGCTTGAGATCTCCCAGGAGTTTGAGGTTGCTGTGAGTTAGGTTGAAAAAGTGATGGCACTCTAGCTAGGGTGACAGATTGAGATTCTGTCTCAAGAAAAAATAACACCACAACAAAAAAACACCCCCTGTACATTCGCATTACATATTTTTTTCTCCTGCTTTCTTTCTTGACTTGGTTGGGTCATGTCAGTCTTTCCTTGTATCCACTTGGTCCATTCAGCACAGTACCTTGGGGTTATTTTAGACTCTCTTTTTTTAGTTATAATTAGTAGTTAAATATGAAGACAGAAAGTGAGAATACCAGAAGATGGACCATGGCCACCCAGCCCTGGGTCCATTCAACCATTCACCTCCTTGTTGTTACACCTCTTTTTCTGAAAGTTGCTAAAGAAACTCACCCCAACAGAACTGAGTGTTTTTTTTCCCTCTAGACCCTTTGTACTGCCTATTGAGACTTCTCTTTAGAAACACGTTCTTGACTGGATTTTCTTGATTTTTAAACACATAACACATACACATCCTGGCTTTCCTCCCGTTTTCCCGTCTGTGTTCTTTCCTTTCCCCCACTAGCTGCTGTGACTCTCCACTGCTCTGCCCTCCTTCACCTCCTACTCATTGCTCGGGTCCTCTGCCCAGTCAGCAGGTGCGCTGAGAATTTAGTGCCCAGTAGCCAGGATTTCTCTCAACTTCCTGTCTCTTCCTCCAAAACATCCATAGGTGTCTATGCCCTTCCATATATGCATATACTTATATTCTTGAAAACATACATACATGTTATAATTGGGGCAAGTTTATTTGAAAAACTTTGTAATTCAGATCAGCTTTTTTTTGAGACAGAGTCTCATTATGTCATCCTTGGTAGAGTGCCATGGTGTCACAGCTCATAGTAACCTCAAATTCTTGGGCTTAAGTGATTCCCTTGCCTCAGCCTCCCATGTAGCTGGAACTACAGGTGCCTGCCACAATGCTCAGCTATTTTTTTCTTGCAGTTGTCATTGTTTAGCAGGTCTGGGCCAGGTTTGAACCTGCCAGCCCTGCTGTAAATGGCCGGCGCCCTAACCACTGAGCTCGGGCGCTAAGCCTAGAGTAGCTTTTCTTCCTTATGCATTCCTTTAGGTCTCGGGCAAGGCCTAGCCACCTGCGTTGTAAACCACCCCAGGAGATCCTAATTCATCAGACTGTATTGACTGCTGTGTATACTGTCTAGGAAGACAAAACAGCCCAACACCCTCCTCTTAATAAATTCACATGTTAGGGCGGGAATTTGGAAGGAGGTGTTTTAGGAAACACTGCCCTAAATGAGCGAGGGCTTCCGGTCCTGCCTCAGCCCTCCCTCCTCTGATACCCACAAGTATTTCTGCAGCTCTGCTTTCAACACACCTTTTCTGAATCTTGCATCAGCCTCCACCGGTCTCTGTGTGGCACCAGAGTAAGCTTTGTAATCCTCAAATCTGAACTTGCCAGTCTTCTGCTTTAAAACCCTCAGTGTCACTGCATTGCCTTCAGGGCAAAACCTAAGTTCCTAAATTTAGCCCCTGTTGACCTCTGCAGCTTCCTCCCTCCCACACCTACATTCCAGGCAGACCCATCCCCTCCTCCAGTTCCTGATGAAGCTTTTATGTGGCACCCTCTGCTTAAAATACCCTTTATTTTTCTGACTAGTATTGTAGTTTTCAAAAGTCAGCCCATATACTTCCTCTTCAGGAAGTCCCCTCTCAGTATCTCCTGGCCTGAACTGGTCTCTTCTTGCCCTACCCTCCTCCTGTTGGAGCTCTGTGGAGGGCTCTGCCGTCACTGCAGGGGGGATATGTCAGCCTCCCTGAAGGCTGGGACTATGTTGTTAATCTTTCAATCTCCTAGACCTCGCCCAATACCTGATCACTATTCGCCCAGAATAGTTTCCTACTGTTAGGAACACACAGTAACGATTAACATTCTTTCCCATTTCATTTAGCTCAGAGTTAATTTTTGGTCTTGCTAATGCCCTTCCATCACGGAAGATGGTAATTCCCTCAGGAAACCTAATTTGTGTTTTCCACATGCCTGCAATCCTAGCACTTTGGGAGGCTGATGCATTTGAGTGGATCATTTGAGCTCAGGAGTTCAAGACCAGCCTGAGCAAAAGCAAGACCCTGTCTCTACTAAAAATAGAAAAACTCCAGGCTTTGTGGCGAGTGCCTATAGTCCCAGCTACTCAGGAAGCTGAGGCAAGATCGTTTGAGCTCAAGAGTTTGAGGTTGCTGTGAGCTATGACACCACAGCACTCTACCTAGGGTGACAAAGTGAGACTCTGTCTTAAAAAAAAAAAAAAAAAGAAAGAAAGACTGCTTAACTAGATGTAATATTAATAGCTAATAAGATGATTTAATTGTTTCTGTAAACTGTAAGTAAATGCAAAATGCAAATCTTTTAACCAGGTAGTATTTATACCCTATAGAATGGGATTTTTTTGTATTTGTTTTGTTTTGGCAGATGCTTGCAGAGAAATCTGGCAATATTATCAACATGTCCTCTGTGGCTTCCAGCATCAAAGGTTGGTCTGTTTTCCTTAGAGGACTGTGACACACTATCTCTCTCTCTCTCTCTCTCTCTCTCTCTCACACACACACACACACACACACACACACACACAGAGTTATAAGCTATGGGTTTCAGGAACAGGCATAGCAAAGATCATTAAATCCACACATAATTTCAAAACTGCTTTTTAAAAAATTATTATTAAGTTCTTTAGCCATTAGACTTTTCATTTTAAATGCGAGCCAGTGATAAAATGAAATATAAATTTGCAGGGGTTTTGCCTGCTCTAATGCCTTTTAGTGGATATAAAAATGAACATTGAACTGGAGAAGAAAAACATTTGGCATTTAATTAGTTAAAAATGATGTATTGTGCACCCACCATGTGCCCACGCCCCCAAAAGAATTCACAGTCCACAAGGGAGAACCAGGCAGGCAGACATCTCTTCTGCAGTGTGATAGAATCATAACAGAGGTTTGCTGAGGAGCAGTCCCAAGAGGAAAAATAACTGTGCCTGTGGGTTTGTGGAATGCTTCACTAAGACAATTAATTGCTCTGGGCCATGAGCGAGAAATCAAGTTGAAAGACCAAGATGGCAGTGCATAATGCAGATAATGTCACAGACTGCCACAGATGGACTTGGGAGCTTCAAATGAAATTGCTGCTGAGATGACCGTCCTTCTCCCCGCGAGGATGTACTCATTAAGCATGCATAAGAGAGGAATGTGATGAAGGGCCCAGGCCTCTTGTTGTATTGCTTCGTTCTTGATTCTTACTTTCTTTTGGAACTGCCTAGGGATTATACTGAGTGAAGATGAAAAACTAAGGCTACTGCTGTTACACCAGGGCAGCATTTCAACACCTGAGTCTCTGTGAAGTTGAATCTATCTTCCTGGATTCAGAAACTGGCCCTATTCAAGGAGAAAACCTGATAGCAATTTTTTTAAAGGGGAAGTTGGAAGGAAGCCTGAAATGGCTATTGGGGGAAGCTATTTGTGTTAACTTCATAAAGAAAACTATGTTTTTGATTCCTTCAATTATTGAACCTTGTCTTCACCCTCAGGAGTTGAGAACAGATGTGTGTACAGCACAACCAAGGCAGCTGTGATTGGCCTCACAAAGTCTGTGGCTGCAGATTTCATACAGCAGGGTATCAGGTGCAACTGTGTGTGCCCAGGTGAGTCAGGCCCCGTCAGCTGTGATCTTGTCCTGACAATGAGTTTGCCACTGTGAAAGATAGCTATATAAGCTTATTCACCACGTTTTATTGTATTTCTGTCATTGGAATATGTTCAAAAGAAAAGGAGTCTGGGTTCAATGAGATATAACAGTGCAGTTGTAAGTTGGGAAAGAAACGCTAAGTCATGAGGAATGAGCCACAGGTATGAAGGGTTGCTACTCGGGTATGCGGGACTGTGCAGAATCAAGTGGCTAAGAGACAGGACTGGTGTTCTGGAATCAGACTAGGGATCACTTTGTGAGGGGAAATGTGAAGAGTGGACCGTAGTCACAGGACAGCAGGGACAGAGCACGGGGAGCTTCCCAGAGCACAGGGATTTACTAGAGTCATAAATTACCTGGGGTGGCCCATAAATTTAAAAAAAGGGATTGACCCTCCTTTATGCTGTAAAAAGGGGGTTAGCAAACTATGGCCTGCCAGCCAAATCTGGGCTACTGCCTGTTTTGTAAATAAAGTTTTATTGAAACACACTAGCACCCAATTTGATATGTATTATCTATGACTGTTTTCATGCTACAGTGGCAGAGTTAAGAACAAACGGCTCTCAAAGCCAAAACACTTGCTATCTTGCTCTTTATCAAGAAAGGAATTCTGATCCCTCTGCTCCCTCATATAAAGGAAAGAAAAGCAGAACTTTCCTTTTTTCGGTGCCTGTTTGTGTCTACAGTGATTTCTTAGTGACCATGTCGGTGTGCACCTTTACATGGTTTCACCTATTTAAACTGCAAATAGGGTGCCTAAGGAGGATTACTGATGTCCTCTGAAAAGAAATTAAATATTGCATACCCAGGATCAAGGTTTCCCTCAGAAGTTCACAACTTACGTTGCAGGTTGTGGAGGGGGAGCACTTCAAAATTACCTGTGGGACCTTCCCAAACACGAAGGACGTGCCAGGGTTTAGGGAAGGAGTTGGTGGAGATAACTGTCATTTAGAAAGTCCTGCAGGAGATATGACTGAATCCCGGGTTGAAAATCACTAACTGAAAGAGGGAAAACTAATACCCTGCAACCTACAGAATTCCAGTGATTGAGCTGTTCTATTTTCCTTAGAGTAGAAATAATAAACATAGTAACACTTAGAAAAAAGAGAATATAGGGGAGAGAATTTCACTGGGATGGATGTACATCCTGATACTTGAGTCTAGCTACTCTTGGTGCCCTTTACCTAGTGGAATAAATAGCAAACTGATTTGGAAAATGTGGTTGTTTCAGCAGCTGAACTTATCAGAAGATTGGAAAATATGCTAGCAAATTCTACAGGACAAGGAACTATCTGTGACTCACTGAACTAGTCACTACAGAAAATGTGAGGGGGAATGAGTATGCCTGGGATGGTACGGATGATCGTAGAGTCACGAATCTTCGACCAGACTTATGTAGACTTTGACCTGGTCTGGCAGTCTGTGCCATGGACACAGCAGAGTCCAGGGACAGTGGAGGTCCTCTAAGGGCATGGGCTCCCTCTGCAGTTTTCACTGAATGGACATCAGTACTAGCCATACATAAAATATGATGCTCACTGACCTCAGTGGGAGGATGCCGTGAAAACTAAGGATGCTGAGGACAGTGTTAGTGAAAGCTTAAAGTGCACATTGCTGGTAATATTTCAGACTTTAAGGAGGCTGTTGATGGGGGAAGTGGTGAAAATAGTATTGGAAACTGGATAAAAAGGGATCTTTGTTATGTAGTTTCAGAGAGGTTATCAACACTTTTGCCAGAAAGGATGGAAAGATAGAAAGTGTTCTATCTATCTGTTCTTGGTGATCTAGCTAAGGCATTTTCTGCCCAGATTGAAAGTGCTGCCTGATTATAGTAAAATGTGAGAATAGAGAGGTAACCTAAAGAAAGGGCTCTGAAAAGGAGCCGGGTCTACTGATTTTAAAGATTCCTAGCTTCTCCAGAAAAATGACAAATGATGCTAAAATTAAGAAATGATTTCTGAGTAAAGATCAGATCTGTGACACACTCAGATATGGTGTAAAGATGAAGCTGAGGGTATCAGAGAGCTCGCGATTCCCAGAGTACTATTCAATCTGACAAAAGGACCTCTAAAGGGAATGCATGTATTATATGAGTTAACAAAAAAGTCTGGGGAACTTGCTCTAGAGGAATGAGAACTAAATGGAATTTTTTAAAAAATTAACATTGTTCTTATTTTTCTTTGTTAAAGTGAAACAACTTAAACTTATTTTGATTAGGAACTTGAAACTGAGGTTAAAAATAAAAATTTTAAACCAGTGAAAATAGGCAAGAAGTGATGAGGAAAACTTAGAAGCATAGAAATTACAGAGGACTATGACAGCCATGGAGTTGTCTCCAAGAATTCCCACAGTGAATCTGACAGCAGAGAATGGTTTTGTACTGGTAAAGTGCTTGTATGATTTTATCTATACTTCAGGGTTATAAGGATTAGCTGAGATAATACATTGAAAGTGCTTAAAATCCAAAAATCCATAAACCATCATATAAATGTAATGTGATGAAAATATTTATCCTTCAGAATGTGGGATGATTCACCCTCATATCAAATCACAAAAAATTCGTAGTCTGGGTTGTTAAAAATCATAAAAATGTTAAGGAAGTTACAAGCCTATTAAATAAGAAATCAGGCAGACAAAGGTAAAATGATCATTTTAAGTCAAGAATTTCACTGATTGTTACATAAAAAGGAAGTTGAAAGTTTGATTATTAATTTCTTTTTCACTTTAAGTAAGTAACCAAGCTGAATGTCCCCTTTGATTTAGGAACGGTTGATACCCCATCTCTGCAAGAAAGAATACAAGCCAGACTAAATCCCGAAGAGGTATATCAAGTATTTTAAATGTGTTTAAACTTTTTGGTTAAAAAATACCCTCTTCCTTCTATATGGCAGACAAATATATGGAGATAGAAAGTGGAGTGGTGGTTACCAGGGATTGGGGAGGAGAAAACGGGGAGTTATTGTTTAATGAGTGTAGAGTTTCAGTTTTGCAAAATGAAAAGAATTGTGGAGACACTGGTGATGGTGGCACAACAATGTATTTTTTTTTTTTTTGAGACAGAGTCTCAAGCTGTCACCCTGGGTAGAGTGCAGTGGCGTCACAGCTCACAGCAACCTCAAACTCCTAGGCTTAAGCGATTCTCTTGCCTTAGCCTCCCAAGTAGCTGGGACTACAGGCACCCGGGCTATTTGTTGTTGTTGCTGCTGCTGCTGCTGCTGCAGTTGTTGTTTCAGCTGGCCCAAGCTGGTTTCCCACCCACCAGCCTTGGTGTACGGGGTCGGCGCCCTACCCACTGAGCTATAGGTGCCACCCAATATAATGTATTTAAACACTATTGAACTCCACAGTTACATTAGATTTTGGTAATCTAATTAGATTACATTACATTATGGCAAATTTTATGTTACATGTATCTTGCCACAATTTTTAAAAATGAAAACAAAATGCCCTCATCTTTAATATCAGTAAAGCGATATCACCTTGACCTGTCACAGTATGAGTGCATTTTACTAGAACACAAATAGTTCATGTTGGGGC
This sequence comes from Loris lydekkerianus, assembly GCA_963574355.1. Classification (NCBI taxonomy): domain Eukaryota; kingdom Metazoa; phylum Chordata; class Mammalia; order Primates; family Lorisidae; genus Loris; species Loris lydekkerianus. The sequence goes on along the minus strand of CAUYPK010031660.1, from coordinate 30,870 downwards.
AAACTATTTTGAGTGACCATAACCCTGATTGATGGTTTGTTTAGGCAACAAGGCAGTGGTTCCTCTTGCTTTGGACGCCTCGAAGGAGACACAGGTGAACAAATATGGCAGCACCATCATTGATGTTTGGTATGGTCTTTGATCACAGGCACGGAAGGATTTCCTGAAGAGACAAAAGACGGGAAGATTTGCAACTGCGGAGGAAGTAGCCATGCTCTGTGTGTATTTGGCTTCTGATGAAGTAAGCACTATTCTCCTCAAGGAGTTCGTTATCCTCAATCTCATTTGGCTACAATTTGCTCATCAAAATAATTTCATTGTATAGAGTTTATGGTTTATAGATGCTAAGATGCTACATTTATAAAATAGGGATAAGTTCTGATTCAGTTTGTTGATAGAAAAGCCACTGTGATCTGAGCCAGACTCTTCCTCATTTAGTCTTAGAAGTCATGAAATCTTAATAGCAAACAAAACAAAGGATCGAAAACATTAAAGTTCTCAATTTTCTGAGAGATAGTTACTTTCAAAAATTACAACTGGAGAAACCCTGATTAAATAGAATTCAAACAACCGAACCTCCAGGATTATGAAAGGTGAAATGGGGAGAGGGTTAAGCAAATACAGTTGTGTCCAGGGGACACAGGGTTGGCATGTGGTGTTTTTAGTTTTACTAGTGACTTGTTTGGGAGAATTCCACTGCCTCCTTTGTTTCTATTCATTCTCATTTGTCATCTGTGGAAATTCCTAATTCTATCTCTTCCACTTTGCATTGCTTAGTAACCAGTTTCTTCCTTAATGTCCATCGTGCATTCTTAAGTGGCATAGAACCGAAGGCAAAAACTGTTTATAAAGTGCGGAGCACATGAACATCCTTCTCTATTGTATGTCTTTGAATACTACATAATAGGGAACTATAATGTCTGAAAAGAAAGAAGGAAAGGGAAGTAAGAGTGAGGAGGTATGTTACTGCTCAGTGGTGCACACCGGGTGTAGGTGAATGTGACAAATAAAGGGGTTGAAATGTTGGAGTCACAGAGCAGTTACTTCTCAGAATGACGGGGCGTTCCAAAAGTCTCCCTATATAGGAAAATTTGCATAACAACAGCTGTCTTGGAATTTTGTAATGATTATTTTATAAATAAAAGTATATTTAGCTACAATTTTCCATTTTGCATACCGTATATACTCGAGTATAAGCCGAGTTTTTTGGGCACAAAATTTGTTCCGAGTTCAGGTTTTTTGGCACAAATTTTGTGCCCAAAAACCCGGCTTATACTCGAGTATATACGGCATGTATGCTGAGTTTTGAGACACCCTGTATTAAAAATAGTTGTTAACAGCTGAGGAAATTGCTGGATAAATTACTGATAGAAAAGCACATTAACCTTTATGATTTCTCTGAATTCATATCTTCAGAAAAGCTCATTTGATTTGTGGCACTGTTGATAGCCAAACTACCCTTGTTTAGCCAGAGTTTAGGTTACCAAATATTTGGAAATGTCCTGGCTTGAAATGTGCAACAAACGGACCTTTGGCTTTTTAGAGGAGTCAGATGGGTAACAGAGAGCTTGTCTTTTTTTTTTTTTTTTTTTTTGAGATAGAGTCTCAAGCTGTCACCCTCCGTAGAGTGCTGTGTTGTCACAACTCACAGCAACCTCCAACTCTTGGGCTTAAGAGATTTTCTTGCCTCAGCCTCCCAAGAAGCTGGGACTACAGGCACCCGCCACAACACCCAGCTATTTTTTGATTGTAGCTGTCATTGTTGTTCGGCAGGCCCAGGCTGGATTTGAACCTACAAGCTCTGGTGTATGTGGCTGGCGCCCTAGCCGCTTGAGCTACAGGCCCAAGCCGAGAGCTTGTCTTTTAAAAGAGCTTGGAGAACTTGGGTTCTTTCTTTGGTAAAATAACAACCCCCTAGTTTATCTACTATGTATTATCAGCTTTTACATATTGAACTTTAAAAATTTTTATACTCATTTTATGATGTCTTTCCCTCCTTCTTTGATTATTTTAGATTGTAGATGAATTTAGAACTAAGAACACAAATTTGAGTCTTTTTTATTCACATACAGTTAGAAAATTTTTAAACTTCTACCAAAAGGATCAGCTGTAATTCTTTGGAAAATGAAAAACCCATGGAACTAAAATAGTAATTACTTTCATAAATCTTTTAGTAATTGCATACATATTTGGGTGTCTGAAACTAGTATAGAATATTTTTTCATAGCTGAATAGATTATAATTATCATTATTATTCACATAAATTTTAAAAACACATTTATTATGCTTTAGCTCCTGGAATTCCCTATGTATATTTATTAACTAAATATAACATATCTTTTTTAAAAAATCTGTTCCATCATTAACATGACTGACACATTTATGTTCAAAGTTTAATGGTGGCATAAAATTCAGCTAGTTTTGAATAGTTCTGAGTTTCAAACTGAAATGTGCTATTTTAGCCTGTACTTTTAGCCTAATTTGGGGAATGGCTATACATCACTTCCTTAATTTTGTGATTCTGAGAACAGTCCTAATAGACCCTGCTTAGAATACTATACCTGCTCAGACACCAGCCAATGGCCACTTAGCTCTGGGTCACAAGAACATTCAGCCAGTCTAAATCATCCAAACTTTAATTTAGGTTTTTCTAAATTCATTTCTTAAGAAAAACAAGAGAAAATTGTTTAGTTATCCTAGTTATAGAAAACACAGCCTGTGTCATACCTGGTTAATTGTTCTGTCTCCTTGTGTTTATCACCACAGTCTGCCTATGTAACTGGTAACCCTGTCATCATTGATGGAGGCTGGAGCTTGTGATTTCAGCAACTTCTTGGTGGGAAGGAAGGTAGACCCTTCCTATCCATGGTGAACCTGGTTATGAAGAAAACTGATCATCTCTTTGTTATAGACACATTAATGAAAACAAGCTTGTTTCAATGATGTCATTGTTCACAAAAGTCTGATTCTTTAATTATATTAATGTCTTTGTAATATCTTCTGAAGTCATTGTAAGTAGTAAATGAAATTTAAAAATACTGAATGCATTGCAAGAGCATAGTTTTTAAAACACACCTCAATTTGTAAGTATTTTAGTGAGTTTGTGTTGCTGTAACAAATTGCCATAGACTCGCTGGCTTTAACCTCACACATTTATTTGTCACAGTCTGGAGGCTAAAAAGTGTAAGATCAGTTCGCCAACAGATACAGCATTTGGTGAGGGCCCACTTCCTGGTTTGCAGTCATTTTGCAGTCATTTTGCAGTGTCCTCACCTAGCAAGAGCAGAGAGCTAGATGTATCTGTTTATAAGGACGCCTAATCCCATTTATGAGGGCTCCACCCTGATAACCTAATTATTAACTCCCAAAGGTCCTACCTCCTAATACATGTATACTGTCACATTGGGTGTTAGGGTTTCAACATATGAATTTGGGGGATGGGAGGTACACAAACATTCAGTCCATAGCAGCATATAAAATTAAAATGTGAATTTGAAGGATAAAAGAATGCTCTGGGTTTTTGGACCAGTTATTCCATTACTGGATCATGGGTAGCTTGGTGTGTGACTTAGACCAAGTTAGCCAACTTACCTTGGATTTTAATTATTTGGTTTATGAAATTAGAGAGTCAGACTAAATGACTTAACACTGGGTTTCTTAACACTGACGCTTGTAAGTATAGCGTCATTTATGCTGCACTAAGGTTTACATGTCTTTTGTACATCTGTGAACAAATGAATTTCAGATAAACACACAATGAATTCCACAAAAGGGATTTTTACATTAACAAATGCTCTGAGTCTTCTCAGAGCCAACCATAACTATACAACTTTGGAAACGTTAGCAATAAAAGCGAAGTAAAATCTAAAGAAAAAAATCAATGTTGTCCAAAGTTGTGTCAATCAAATCCGGTGATGTTATCAATGAAGATCATATGACTGAAAGAAAAGGGAAAATGTATTTCATCCCTGTGGTAAGAGGAAGTTGGATGTCGCCAGAAATTTTTGCAAGCTTTAGGAGAGGATAGTTTGGTTTAGGAAAATAATTGGCTTAAATGCTCTTAAGAAGGGTATTGGATGGAACCTAGGGAGGACCTGAGAGAGGGAATGAGTGGTTTCTGTCTGGTGGAGACCTTCATTTGAGGATAGTTCTTCTTGCCTGAAGAGCTGCGATTAAAGTTGGCACTTGGGAGTGAAAAGCAGGTAAGCGTGTAACACACACACACACACACACACACACACACACACACGGGTGAGGGAGGAGGGAGTGGGGTAGAGGACAGGAAGCCGCAAAGATGAAGTGAGAATTCAATGAAATAGAATCAAATTGTTGGTGGAAGGTCTAAGACGCAATACTGTAGCAAGGGAACATGTTAAAGAAACGGCAAAAGGCAGCTGAGCTGGTCCCACCGGTCCCTTGAAGAAAGAAACGCGCCTTCCCGCGGCACAGCTGCAGGTGGCCCCCAGCACGGTCTCGAGGCCGGTTCAGGGGCCGCGGGAGCCCGCCAGCCTCTGGCTGCCCGGTACACTCCGGCTTCCGAACCGCCTGCGCTGCTCCCGGAGCCGAGTGTCTGGGAGCCTCCCCGGGGTCCGCGGACCCGTCCAGTGAGAACCAGCCACCGACACGCCGCCAGGGGCGCCCCGAGGTGCCTGGGAGGGTGCTCGTGGTGGGCCTGGGCCGCCTGCCCCGGGGAGGCCATGAGCGCGCGGCCCCCACGCGGCCCCCACGCGGCCCCAACCCCGCCGAGAGCGCACGCGGGGTCGCTGCGGCTCGGGGACCAGCCCGGGCTCGCACGGGAGGACCCCGCGACGCCTCGGGGCCGACCTCTCTCCGCCTGGGCCGGGGTGCTGCGCCGCCGCCGCGCCCGTTATCTGCAGTCACCGCGGTCCTCGCAGCCTCCTGGCTCCGCCTGGGACGATGCGCGAACCGGGAAACCCAGAGGGCGGCGGCTGAGCCCAGTTCCGCCGCCCGCCCCGCGCACCGGGTAGCCCATTCCCCGGGGATCCGGCGGGGCGGAGAGGACTCCAGCGAGAGGCCCGGAGAAACGGAGGGTAAGTAAACCCGCCCGCGGGGGATCTGCAGGCCTTGCGGGGAGCCAGCTCCTTCCGTCTGTACTGTGGCTTGTGAGTGAGTGTGAGTGTGTGTGTGTGTGTGTGTGTGTGTGTTTACCGTTGTCGGATATTGGCGTGATCCTTGTGTGCTTTTGTTTAGTTCTCAAGTCAGCCAGAGGGTTTGGCTTTTGTGGACTAGGTTAGCAGCCCTCTTGAGGTGCTAAGAACCCTTAGCTCCTCGGGAGTAGAGATTATACCACCTGCTTGAAGCGCACGTTGGGCGTATGGCCTTTTCAGTCACCAGCCATCAGCTTCTCTCTTGTTACTGCACACCACACTCTGGTGGGATTTGCTGCCCCAAAACATTAACAGCAGGAAGCCACTGTTTCCTTCAGCCTCCTAGCAAGAATCCACTCTACGGACAGGTAGAGATGGCAGAGACCTTAGCCAGGCCAACCCCTGTTTGCGCCCAAAGACTAAAGCCCCTTTTCCCAGACCCTCTAATAGCACCTCTTGCTGCCACACGGTACTCTCATGAAATTCTGGCTTACTCTTTCTCTCAAAGTCAAGAATGGAACATTTCAATTAAGCAAATACCCGTGTGGCTTCTTTATGCCAAGCAGCCATGGGGACTGGAGATACAAATATGGATTAAATACAGTTTCTATCACACAGGAGTTCAAATTCCAGTGGATCAGAATGTACCTAAACTAGTACAATAATCAGGGAGTGTGATTCATGCTATACTAACATTGTGAGCAAAGTGACTTACAGTGTGTTTTCTACACTATGAAGATCTTTAGAAGTATGATCTTGTTGATTATAGGTTGCCTTTGTTTTTTTTTTTTTTTTTTGGTTTTTTTTTTAGGACTTCTATAGAAGATATTATAGACTTAGTTGGAAAAGAGTCAGTGACCTAGATCTTAGTCCTGAGGCTATTCCCAAAGTTTCTGGGCTGAATGTGGAAGTTGACACTCACATCCATTCCTATCTGCTTCTAGTGTGTGTGTCAGCAGGGATTGGAAAGCTATAAACATTGCCCAGACTCCCTTCCTGGTAGAGTTTTGGATGTAAAATTAGGGTTTGGCAAGATTTGCCTGAGATTTCAGAGATCGTGTGAGGCAGGGTGAAGTGTTTTCCTTGTATTTTGGCTGTTTTCTGCTGGCAAGGAAGCTCCAGGAGAAGCCATTGTCCAGTCTCCAGAATTGTGTGTAAGGGGAGGCAGTTGGCAGCAGGGACAGCCAGACTCAGCATTGCTGAGTTGAATCACCAGCTCTGCGGCTATCCAGAGGCAGTTGAAGGAGGTGTTGAACATATTCTGTGTTCCCTGTCCAGACGGTTTCCAGGTCGTAGCTACAATAGTGTTCTTGAACTCCATAGGCCCTGCCCGTAGAACTTCCTGAGTGTGGCAGAAATGGTACATTCCTTGGTGGTTCAGTTGCAAGTATCTAGAAGTCATTCCAAGTACAGCCTTAACCCTGTACTTCTAGCCCTTTAACAATCTTGTGAACTTAATTCCCTGTATAAAATCTCCTTATGTTTATATCTGGAGTGATTTCTGTTTATGCACTGAGTCTGATTAATATGTTATTTAAGAATCACCTAAACCTAGCATCTGCAGTTTCTTTAGTTAGGAAGTGAAATCATGAGATTAGGTCCAGAGATCTATGGTAACTTGAATGCCTTTAATTGGCAAGGCCCTTTCCACTTACCATGGAAGTCTTATCACCTATAACCTGCCTGGCTGCTGAAGTCATATGTTTGTTACATATAGACTAGGTCTCTAAAGCCTCTTGCCTTGCAAGTATAATGTGAAACATTTCTTCATTTTAAAATGTTTACAAAGTATTTTCTGTAACAAGAACACAAAAGAGGGGAGGTTTCTCCTCCTGCCTCTCTTTTTATTAGAAAGGAAAATCTTACCCAGTGGCCCCCAATAAGCCTTGCCAACAAATTCCACTGGCAAGAAAAGATCATCCCTAAACCAACAAGGAGCAAAGAGGCATGGTGGTACAGAGGGTGCTTTAGATAAATCATGACTTATCCCTAGAGCTGGGATTGGATGTACTGGCATATCTGAAAGAAGGGCAGTTAGATAGGTAAGAAGTCATGGCTGCCACACTTAGGAGAAACTGAATCTCTAGAGATTCTGCTTTTAGTAGGCCTAGAAAAAAATACTTTCAACTTTTAATAAATACATTTGCCCTCAGTGGGGAGAAAGTATAGAAAGGAGAGAAGCAAGTATTGAGTCCCTTCTAACTTGAGGGATGATTTCCTTTTATTCATACCTTCTTAGATAGTGTTTTACTTTCGATGAGTCAACCAAACCACTTGGCCACTTAACCAAATAGAATAGCAGTTGTTTTCCTTTGGTAACTTGGCCCACACAGTTTGGCACACCTAACACTTTCAGATAAGGTAGCTCTCAGTCAGGGAAACATTCTTAGTCATTTCAGTAATTAGTTGACAAGGAAAGTTGTAAGCTCTACTTTGTAGCCTGATTTGAATTCCTCATGGCTGGGTAGGGCTTCTTGCAGGAAATGAGCATTCAGTAAGAGTTGATAGCAGAATCCAGAAACTAGAATGCTTCTATAGGTTCCATATGCTCAGTATGAGACTGAAAACCTGTACTTTCAACACATGAAAGGAGGGAGATTGTTACTATTGTCATATAGAGTATTTAATGAACAAGCTTGGTGCTGCTTTTTCAAAGGCATGAATGCAGCAAATAAAGCACTCCAGCCATGTCTCTGTCCATTTGTACTGCTATAACAAAATACCACAACTGAGTAATTTATAATTAATAGAAACTTATTTCCTACTATTCTGGAGGCTGGGAAGTTCAAGATCAAGGTGCTAGCTGATTTGCTGTCTAGTGAGTGCTAGCTTTCTACTTGCAAAACTGTACCTGCTTGCTGGGTCCTCACATGGAAGAAGGCTTGAGGGCTGTGTCCTCACGTGGAAGAGAAAAAGCCAAAGGGACTAGGCTGGTTCTTCCAATCTCTTTTATAAGGGCATTTATCTCATTTATGAAGGAGGAGCACTGGGGATTTAATCACTTCCCAAAAGGCCATACCTCTTAATACCATTGCCTTGGGGGTTAAGTGATAGCATAGGAGTTTTAGAGGGACAAAAATCTTCAAACCATAACAAGCTATATGTGTAAATTCTTAATCAGAGTATCCCATTAAATGTCAATCTATTCATATTACAGATAACACAAAGCAAGAATTGCCAGTCTTTATTCAGGCCATGATCTTTTAGCTGTAATTGAAATGATAGCAGCAAGCATATTTTACTTGACCAAGAGCCTGTGGACATTTGCAAATTGATATTTTTTTATTTTCTCTGGAATATTACAGAAAGCACTTTTAAACATTTAGATTAGTAAGATAACCTGAAAAAGAGAAGGCTGATTTAACAAATATCTTTCTGTATGTGAAAGCATATTTACAGCAGTGGCTTCCAAAATATGCTTCACTTGCCAAGGGAACAGGGTCATATGGATAGGGCTCTTGTGGCCCAACCTTCATCTGTTCTATTTTTGGGATTTAAGGGTAAGGTTTCATTTGATGAAATATGTTTGGCTTAAAAATATATGAAAACTACTGTAGATGATTCTAGACAGTGCCCCATCTTCTTCAAAAACCACAAAAACAAACAAAAAAATTACCTTAAAATGACCACAACATGCCTATGAAAAATATTACTGAGGAAATCTAGATCATTTTCATTTATCTAAAGCTTTAAGAATTACACAGATTATTATTATTTTATTTATTTATTTACTTTTGCAGTTTTTGGCCAGGGCCGGGTTTGAACCCACCACCTCCAGTATATGGGGCTGGCACCCCACTCCTTTGAGCCACAGGTGCCACCCTATTTTTTTTTTTTTATATATAGTCTCATTTATTAATCCTCGGTAGAGTGCCCTGGCATCACAGCCTCCAAATCCTTGGCTTAGGCGATTCTCTTGCCTCAGGCTCCTGAGTAGCTGGGACTACAGGTGCCCGCCACAGCGCCCAGATATATATATATATTTTTTCATTGCAGTTTGGCCACGGCTGGGTTTGAACCCACCACCCTTAGTATATGGGGCCTGCACCTTACCCACTGAGCCACAGGTGCCACCCTACACAGATTATTTTTTAACTATCTGTAAATTGCATAAGAAAATCTTAATCTTAACAATATAGAAAATAAAATGGAAAGTTCAACCACTGCAATTCCATTTCTCTTCCCAAAAGCAGGTACTGTTAACAGACTTTTTTTTCTGTTTGCTTACATACACATGCATGTAGAGAATTGCTCATATTCTTCGTCTGTTAAGTGCAATTTTCTCTCAAGTGTGGAGGAAGAATTAAAGAAATAACCTTTCAGGTTCACAGCTCTATAATTTCAGTGGCATTATCAAGTCTGACAATTTTGTGAATTCATCCTAGAAAAAGTGCTATTTACATCATTGCTAAATATCACTATGGTCATCTTCAGGGTACTCCCCATGGGAAACCAAGCACTGATACCAGTGCCTGGTCTACCCTTCAAAGCAATTGTGGAACTTTTTTGTGGAACAGACATCAGAGCTGTCATTGTATGACAATTAAGTTTGCAAACTCATTCTAGAAAAAGTTCTACATACCTCATTGCTGAATATCACTATAGCCACCTTCAAATTACTCCCCTTGGCCATCTGATGATCATGGTGATATTCAGCGATGAGGTATATCATTATATAAATATATTTATTATAAATTAAATATACTAAAAACTAAACTGAAGAGGTTTATTTTTTGTTAGTTTGGGTTTTTTTTAGTTTTTTAAAGACAGGATTTTGCTGTGTCACCCAGGCTAGAGTGCAATGGCATGATGATGGCTCACTGTAACCTTGAACTTCTAGACTCAAATGATACTTCCACCTTACCCTCCTGAGTATGTGGGACTATAGGAATGTGCTATGATGCCTGCCTAACTTTTTAATTTTTTTTGTAGAAACAGGGTCCCATCATGTTGACTAGGCTGATTTCAAACTCCTGGCCTCCAGCAATTCCCTTTAAAAGCCAGAATTACAGGCATGCACCACCATTTCCAGTCTAGGCTGAATGTTTTTTAAGATTCATTCTGGTTGGCAGGCACAGTGGCTTACACCTATAATCCTAGCACTCTGAGAGGCCGATGAGGGTGGATTGCTTGAGCTCAGCCTGAGCAAGAGTGAGACTCCGTCTCAACTAAAATAGAAAAACTGAGGCAGGAGTCTCACGGAGCCCAGGAGTTCAAGGTTATTGTGAACTATGATGATGCCAAGGTGTTCTACCCAGGTGGCAGGGTGAGACTGTGACTCAAAAAAAAAAATAATTTATTCTGGTTGTCGTTGTATTTTGTAAGGAAGAAAAATGGTGATGGTAGTGGTGCAAGTGGTAGGACTGCTGGAAAGATTTTGATGTCCTTTGCAATTTTAAACACAAACCACTTTATTACATTGAGAAAATGATTGCTTGAGGCTGGGTCCTTTCTAATTCATGCTTGTCTTTATGGCCTAGCACAGTTCCAGGCACATATTAGGCACTCACATATGTGCTGTATTAAATTTTCTTTTTCTCCCACATAATTTTTTCTTTAGTTCTACCAAAGCTTGTAGTTTATACTTCCATCATCATACTTATTGTACTTGTTGTATTAGGAATAAGTTTACTAGTAAAAAGAAAAGTTGTTAAATAGGGATTTAAAAACTTACCGCAAAACTTGCCAGTCCAAAACCAATTTAACGACTTAAGGATTTCATCAAGGACATGGCTCCTCCTGTCTCACTTATCTGTTGTCCTAAGCACTGGACTTTTATTCTCATGGTTGAAAGATGGCTGCCACTCACCTAGGCATTGTATCTACATTCTAGAAAGGAGAAAAGGAAATATTATCAGGCAAAGAGTAGAAAGTATGATCCTTTAAAGGCCTCCCCAGGGACTCCCACTCAGCTGTGACAAATGGCCATCTCTAGCTGCAGAAGTAGCTGGGAATTGGAGTGCTGTTTTTGGCTTTGCAACCTGTGTAGCATGGGAAACCTAGGGAGAAAAGATTGAGGTAGATGTTTCTTGAGCCAGCCTATTTGCCTTGTAGGCATTTTAGTTACTTGGAATAAGTATACTGTAAGCCAATGAAAGACAATGTGTTTTGGTAATCTTTGATTTGCCCACTTTAGACTATCATAAGCCCTTATCGTAGTGTCCAAGATATTGTGGCTACTCATTCGATGGTGCTGTGTTTTTTAACTTTACTTTAGCAATAAGAACCAGGCAGGAATTAATGACTCTAGTTTCTCTGAAAATGATGGAATCCAGGGATTTCCCCTTAGTGACTCATTCTTCATACCAACATTGGAAAATTACCTGGAACTTTCCTGCTTCTTCAGGTTGGCCTCTGAGGACAGTTTAATAGTGATATTGCTTGGCATATTTTGAAGTATAACTCAAAAAATAAGGTGAGAAAGAAATCATAAGAATGTGATTGGTCAACAAGGTCTCTTTTATAAGAGGAAAAAAAGTAGATAAGAATGCAGATAATATATTGGAGTCAAACAAAACGTCAGCAATTGAAAGTTAAGAATAGTCTAATTGAAAATACTGTAGCTATTCAGAATTCTAAGGGGGGAAATAATGCAATCTAAAACATGTGAAATGTAAAGATTCTCAAATTGCTCCTCTATACTGTTTTTCCTTCAAAACAGATCTTATTCTTCTTCCACCGTCGTCTTAATTATAAATCATGGAGAATGAAAACAAAGCAATTGAATGTGACGATTCAAAACCATCCACAGGGATGAATCACACAGCCTCGGTGCATCAAGAAACACAGGTAAATCTCTAATCAAACACACCACATCTGAGTCATTTCTTTAAAGAAGGGACTATGTATTTCTAAGCTATGATAGAATTGTGTTCTCTTTATTCTCTCTCAATTAAAAACTCTTCCTATTCTTAATCCCCAAACTCATACAGTCCAGGGAAGGTGTGACTACCAGTTGTCCTGCTAATGTTAGCAGCAGCTGGCCCCGTGTTCCTGGCCTAATCCCTAGAATGGTTTTATGTTCTCTCTTCTCTCAGTATTGCTTAAATTCAAGTAGATAGATGAACGTGAATTGGTTTTAATCACTATGGGTTATCTTTTTCTGAACCACTTTGGTAAATGAGACGACAACTCTTGCACTGATTTATATATTAAATATGCTGATTTTTAAACTCATATTGCAAAACATAATGAAATTTTATGTCCCTCAAGCATTTATAATACAGATTGAATATACTTTATCTGAAATACTTGGGAACAGAAGTGTTTCAGATTTTTTGGATTTTGGAATATTTGTATATACATAATAATATATCTTAGGCATGGAACCAAAGCCTACACATGAAATTCATTTATGTTTCATGTATACCTTATACACATAACCTGAAGGTAATTTTATGCTGTATTTTTAAGAATTTTGTACATGAGACAAAGTTACATTTTTACTGTGACTGGTCACATGAGGTCAGGTATAGAATCTTCCACATGTGGCATCCTCTCAGTGCTCAAAGATTTCCAGATTTTGGAGCATTTTGGATTTTGGATTTTCAGATTAGGGATACTTAACCTTCACTAAAAATAGTGGCAGTGCTAAATACTCCTAATATAGTTCTTGTTTCAAGCAGGAGCTGATTAGCTAATAATAAAGTTACCCATTTTCCTTATAAAGTACTATCCTTGATTCTAGTAATGGAAATTTGAATTGTTATGTGATGACTTAGTAACTATAAAAACATGTAGAAAATACATAGTTTTAAGTCTTTTACAACTTGCTCTAAATATAGGCGGAGACAATTATGAACCTCAAAGGGAGAGATGAAAATGAACCAACAGAAGGAAGTAACCTATTGAATAGCAGTGAAAAAAAGCTACAAGGAACATCAACCGAGTCAAATTGCTCACAAAGACTGAAACAAGCATTGGCTTGCCCTCCGCATGGTTTACTGGACAGAATGATAACAAACGGTAAGTAAATGGTAAAGATGAATTCAGAAAGAGAGAGTAAAGATAAAGTTGTTATAATGAGAGATTCCTAAATCACATGGTTTAAAGGGCAAAAAGAAGTTTACTTTTCTCTCATATAAAAACTGCCAATTCACCCTGGTGGGTGGTTCTGGCTGACAGGGCTTTTCCATCTTCAGCTGCTCTTCCAGGATCACTGTGGTCATCCCCATTTAAGCCAGTGGAATGGGAAAAAGAACAGAGATCAAGGATCTTTCCCTTCACTATATCCAATTCATCCCACAGGATTAGGGCTACAGAAAGTACTATATAATGTTGGTTGTTATTACTGTGAAGTCATGCAAGTAATATTTGAGCAGACACAGCTCCCTTTATACTTCCAAATGAGTCTTGTCAATATAAATAAGGATGTTGGCTTTGTACTTCAGCTAATTTAATTTAATTTTAATTTTGAGACAAAGCCTCCTCTGTTGCTCAGACTGGAGTGCAGTGATGTGATCATAGCTCCCTGCAGCCTCCAACTCCTGAGTTCAAGTGAGGAGTAGCTGGGCCTATAGGGCGCATGAATACCCCAAGCTTGAACTTCTGGACTCAAGCAATCCTCCTGCCTTGGCCTCCCAAAGTGCTGAGATTATAGGCGTGAGCCACTGTGCCCAGTCTGTTTTTTTGTTTTTTGTTTTTTTTTCATTAAGAAGATATTACTCTTTTTTATGAGAGAAATATTTCAAATTTTTGTTTTATTTTATTTTTACATTGACATGTAAAATAGTATGTATTTACCATGGAGGACATGATGTTATAAGTATATGTACATTGTGGAATGACTAATTCTAGCTAATTAATATATGTATTACCTCACATAGTTACTCATTTTTGTGGTGAGAACATGTTATATCCACTCAACATTTTTCAAGAATATGGTTCTGATGTTCCACAGCAGGCTAGGGACTAGGGTGACTATAGTTAGCAAACATAGATTGTATATTACCAAGTAGCTAGAAGAAGGACTTGAAATGTAAACGACACGTAGAAATTACAAATACTTGAGGTAGGGATATCCCAGGTACCCTGATTTGATCATTATACATTTAGCACATGTAAAAAATATTTACATATGTAAAATATTCAAATATGTAATGTATAATACACCAATAAAAGAAAAAAAGAATGGGAGACCCCCGTTTCTAAAAATATCTGGGCACCATGGCAGGCACCTGTAATCCAAGGTACTTGGGAGGCTGAGGCAAGAGAATCACTTGAGCCTGAGGGTTTGAGGTTGCTGTGAGCTAGGATACCACAGCATTCTACCGAGGGTGACAAAATGAGAATCTGTCTCATTAAAAAAAAAAAAGCACATTTGTAGTTAAAATATTTACAACAAAACAGATACAGATTGATTAATGTAAGTAAAGGGTAATAAGGAGTGATGTGATTCTGAGACTCATTTTTTAAAAATTTATAATCGTTATTCATAAACTGCCTGAAAAATGGGTTCACAGTAAATACCTCATTGCTTATTTTCCTGTACTTCTTTTCCTGAGGTTTATAAAACTGCTTTTGTCCTATATTTCCTCCTGTGCTCATGTGGTACATACAGTGTTCTTAAAAAGTAAATCTTACATGTAAAAAATATGATTTTCCAAAATAATAAATGATTAAATTATTAACTGATTTCAATGTATTTTAAGAAACCTTATAAATAAACATTTGCTATGTCTTTATAACTGTAGTTCAAGTATGGGAAAGAAAAGGAGAGTTAGAGACTTTTTTTTTTTTTTTTCAGTTCCTGGCCGGGGCTGGATTTGAACCCACCACCTCCAGCATATGGGGCCAGCACCCTCTTCCTTTGAGCTACAGGTGCCACCCAAGTTAGAGATTTTTTTAAAAAGTGATCCTGAGGCTAGGTGCTGTGGCTCACACCTCTAAGCCTAGCACTCTGGGAGGCCTAGGTGGGTGGATTGCCTGAGCTCAGGAGTTCAAGACCAGCCTGAGCCAGAGTGAGACTTCATCTCAAAAAAAAAAAAAAAAAAAAAAATGCCGAGCATTGTTGGGAGGGAGGGTCACCTGTAGTCCCTGCTGCTTGGGAGGCTGAGGCAAGAGAATGGCTTACGCCCAAGGGTTTGAAGTTGCTGTGAGCTGTGATGCCATGGCACTGTACTACCAAGGGTGACAAAGTGAGACTCTGTCTTAAAAAAAAAAGTGATTATGAAATAGAAAAGTGAAAACTCTTAATTGTACTTGGCTGAATTTAACATAAAGTTGGGTTTGTGCTATGATAAAGTACAACTTAGCAAATCAAATCCTGCTTTCCCATTCTACCACCAACATTGCATAGAAATTTAGCCCTTATAGCCAACTGGAAAATATTGAAAGCCCCTTAGATATTTCATTGCAGTAGTATCATAGGCCTAGAAAATCTGAAACAATTCTGTGAGCATTTAGAAAAAGAAACATTGAATTCAGTCTCCAGCAACATGGTAGGGAAGAGGTAATAAACAATCCTGTCACTTAAAGCAAGGAAAATTTTGAAAAAAAGAAAAAAAATTAAAAAATTGTAAAGTGTACCTTTGATGTGTCAAAGAAACAAAACAATAACAACAACCACCCAACCAGGAAATCATCAGACCACAAAAACAAAGTAGGAGAGCTGAGCAAGTTCTCAAGCAGGCTTTCCCCCTGAAGGTTTCTGCCAAACCCCAGTGAATCTGAAAGATTCATTTTGATTTTGAGAGCCCTGAGGCACAGAAGGCTAAGCAAGAGCCTGCCCCAGTTGGGAGAATTATAACAGGAGAAATCATTCTCCTTCACTCACATAAAATGGGAAGCTATAATGGTAAATTAGAGGTAAACCTGTCCTGTAGATGGGGCCTATGACTAAACCTGTCTCTCTCAACTGTGGCTGCTGGCTGGGGCAGGGGAGGAGTCTCCACTAAAAATGTATAATTTCATCCTGATTTGTGCTCCAATTTCACAGAAAAAAAAAAAAAATCTCAATCAGAAAATGTATCTAACATTTTCAGATAGTCCCAGATTGCAAGCTTCTAAGGACACTGTGAAAGAAAATTCAAATCTTGTCTGGAAATACTCACATTCAACCTAAGGCTCCAACAAACTTCATAGATAAAGTTCCAAAGAAGAGCTCACTATTGCAAAAAAAAAAAAAAGTCACAGCATGTACAAGGAAACAGAAAACAGATTTTGAAACTGTCATCAGAAAATAGAATATAAAATATTTGATGTATGTAAGGAAGTTAGAGGAGGTTGCAAATAAGAGTACATAATATTTTAAATGAACAGATCTGAAAAAGAACCAGCTTGAACTTCTAGAAATGAAAGATAGAGTAATTGAAATTTAAAACTCAATGGATAGATTTGGCATCAGGTTAAGTGAGTAAAGAATTGGTGAACTAAGATCTGAACAGATGATCTAGAATGAACACAATACACAGAGATAGCAAGTAAGAAAAGTGGGGTTAGCAATGTGGAAACTGAGCATGGCTGCCTCATCACACTTACGGAACAGAGAATGGGGGAAACGGGGGAAAGAAAATATTTAAAGGAAGAAAGACTAAGAATGTTCCAGAATTGATTTAAAATATCCCACATATCCTAAGCAAAACAAAAGGAAACCACACCTGAACACCTCATGCTGAAACTGCAGAAAACCAAAGAAAAAGATGTTTAAGAAATCAAAAAGAATTCCCCTAAAAAAGAAATGAAATTAGACTTCCCAACAGCGACAGTGAAAGCTAGAAAACCTAGGAATAATATTTTCAAGGAAAAGAAAGAAAATAACTCTTAAACTAGAATTTGTGGTAAGCCTCTGAGATATACATGGAAGAATTACCTTTTAAGAATGAGAATAAAGATAATCCCAGACAAGAGAACGAAGAATTTACTACCAGCAGATAGATCCCTGTAAGAAAGATAGCAGGCTCTGCAGAGTGTTCCTATACCATGAATTCACTGTGTCAGTATGAGGTGGAGTTTGTTTTTTTGTGCATAATTTTTTTCTGGCATATTACTACTTTGTATCATTAAGCAATAGCAAGTGAAGGCAAAGTGGATTGAACCACCCTCACCCTCCCCCTAAAAGGTCAGGTATAAGCTTGCTCTTCTCTTCTCTTTTCTTTCTTTTCTTTTCTTTTCTTTTTTCGTTTCTTTTCTTTTCTTTTCTTTTTTCTTTTCTTTCTTTCTTTTTTAGACAGAGTCTCAAGCTGTTACCCTCAGTAGAGTGCTGTAGCATCAGAGTTCACAGCAATCTCAAACTCCTGGGCTTAAGTGATTCCCTTGTCCCAGCCTCCCAAGTAGCTGGCTGGGACTACAGGTGCCCACCATAACACCCAGCTATTTTTTGGTTGTAAATGACATTGTTGTTTGGTGGCTGGGCTGGATTCAAACCTGCCAGCTCTAGTGTATGTGGCTGGCGCTCTAATGGCTTGAGCTACAGGCACTGAGCCAGGTATATGTTTTCTTACAATCAGAGATAAAGCCTTCCTCACAAGGATCATTGAAAAGCTGACATCCTGTGAAAGTGCCCCCTTTTCATGCATCAGTAGCTGGTTCAGGGGCATTAAGGACTCTTAAACATTCCACAACCTTAAACATGTGTATGGAGCAGCTAACAGTATAGATCAGGCGTCCTCAAACTTTTTAAACAGGGGGCCAGTTCACTGTCCCTCAGACCATTGGAGGGCCGGACTATAGTTTTAAAAAAAAAAAAACTAGGAAAAAATTCCTATGCACACTGCACATATCTTGTTTTGAAGTAAAAATACAAAATGGGAACAAATACATTCACACTGGCTCATGTGGCCCGCGGGCTGCAGTTTGAGGACCCCCGGATACATTAAGAAGCTGCCAACATTTTGCCATTAGTTTAAAACTTTTTTTTTTTTTTTGATTGATAGGGCTACAATATGGATCAGATTTCTGTAGAATTGCTCTGTATTTAAAGCATATGCCCTCAAGACTCTACATCTTGAAGTAGAAAATGTGGTTTTGGGTTTAAGTCTGTAAAAAACCAACTACCTATATGGGGGATACAAATGTCAGTGGCGATTTAACTGTACTAGTATTTTTATTAGCATTGCTTTCTTAGCGCTTTGGGCACAAGTTTGAATTTTGAGTGGTCTTCCCCAAGTCTATTTTTTTTTAATGAGTGAGGCTTTCTATTTTTAGTGTACAATTTTGGAGAACACAAGTTTTCAAACAGGGGGACACATTTCATATTCTAATAGAAATGCTTCCACTAAAAGAAATACTTGAGGCAGTAATTGTCCCAGACAGCAAGTTGGAGATGCCATAATGAATGATGATCAAAAAAGAGAAAGGTTTATAGGTAATTCCAAATAAACTTTGACTATAAAAAAGAAACAATGATGTTTAATTTAAGGCAGAACTGAAATACTGGAATGTGATCGGAGTTAAGCACTCTCATGTTCCTGTGAAGAAGGTAAAAACAGAAATTGTTTCTCTTTATAAAATTAAATTCTGATATTTTTCTGGTAAAATTATAAAGAAAAATAATGGAGTGGTAAAAAATTCAAGATAATGGTTCCTTCTGGCAGCTCGAGGGGAGGTGGGCAGATGGGTTGGGAGGGAGAGGGAGGCAGATTTGGAAGTACTGGTAATACTCTATTTTTTAAGATGGTTGGTAATTACACAGTTCATATTATTGATGTGCCTTGCAAATTAAACATGGTTATAAATATTTGAATATGCATTCAGTATTTGTTTTAAAAAGTTATGTCAGATTATGGCAAAACCTGCGTATGATACCTTGTTGATAGTAACTAGTTTTCCTGGTTCATTTCAGTTATCATCCTCATTCTTCTGTGGGCTGTAGTTTGGTCAATTACTGGCAGCGAATGTCTTCCTGGGGGAAACCTATTTGGAATTATAATCCTTTTCTATTGTGCCATCACTGGAGGTAAACTTTTGGGGCTTATCCAGTTACCCACATTGCCCCCACTACCTCCCCTTCTTGGTAAGTGCTTACCACTTCATGTTTTCTTCAGAGTAAGTCATATTTTTAAGACAGTAGTTTGGAAATCTTTGGGAAATAAAGGCAAAAATGTTTCTCTATTTGCAGTGCTAGAGCCAAAAGGTGATTGCTAAGTTTTGAGTTTTGTGAGCCAGTTGTTAAACATGGCAATTATAAAAAGTAAGTTATGTAAATTTACCATTAAATAGCTTACGTGAAAAACAAGAGTAATTAATACCCCACACGGATTCCTTTCTAGTTATTTGTTTACATGTCACCTTATCTATAATGGTGAGCCACTGCCCTCTCTTCCCAGCTCCATAGATAGTAACATCATGTTGGCAGCTCAAAATCAGCCATGGCGGAAGAATCTATAACAAAAAAACCATTCAATAGCACACATCAGGGCTTGTTGTATTGTAAGTGGCTCTCATCACTGACAAAGAGTGAGGTTCTGACATACATTTTTATTGTTTCATATAAGCAAAGATATCAGCAAACTTTCATGGTGACACTACACTCACTCATTAGTGATGGGAGTGACTACTTTGCTAAATCAGATAATAGTCAACCACTTATTTGTAGTATGATTCTGTCAAATTTTGGTAGAGCTGCAACCATAACTGGTTATGGACACAGAAGTTTGGCAAACAAGCAGTGAAAGCGCTCTGTGAGAATCAATTAACTAAGCAGATTGTCCAGTGAAGATTGTTGTATATTTGTATAACTCTTAACCTACAGACCACTGCCCATTCTTTATATCAGTAGAATTTACGATAAACATGTACATATATAAAATGTGTGTTTTTTTGAAGAGCCACTTGTTTAGCATTTACCAGCACACTATTGGGTATATTTAAAATATATGATCATGGTTATTAAAGACTCAGCCAAAAATATTCTTCCAGCGGCAAAGAGAACAGCTTGAACAAGACACACTGGCATTACACCCTTAATGTTTCTTTAAAGAATTCCCTATTGCAAAATTTTAACTCACCCCAAGGCATTTTGTGTCCATTTCCAACAGATTTATTAATCATTTGGTTTTATTCAAAAACGACCTACTTTTTACCCAGGCATGTATATTTTACACACATTTCCCAGACAATTTCTTTTTTCTGTGGGCTGTATTGGTGACAACAGTCAGGACTGGTTAACATAGACCAAAACTATTTGCTTTTAGCTATGTGGTCAGCATTTAAAGCTAAACATAAAAAGAAGTAGAAATACCTACAACTTCTTGTGTACTACATCTCAATATATTTTTAATTTTGGGTGAAACTAAAGGTATTCCACTAAATTCATGTTATTTCTTATGTATGCTTTTTGTTCTCTTAAGTTATTAATTGAATTATTGTTAAAACGAGTTATTTCTAAATATACCTGTGCACTATGATAAGGGGTTGGCACTTCTTTTCATAAATAACATATTAACTGGAACACACCCATGTTTATCCGTTTACATATTGCTTATAGCTTCTTCACTCTATACCAGCAGAGTTAAAAAGTTATAATAGAGACCACATGGCCCACAAATCCTAAAGTATTCATTATCTAGCCTTTTACAGTTTTTTTCTGACATCTGCATCTAAATTAGTGCCTCTCAAACTTTATTGTGTAGTAGAGGACCACAGAAGAGAATACCCTGAACCCAGGAGTCTGAGGTTGCTGTGAGTTAGGCTGACACCACGGCACTCTAGCCTGGGGCAACAGTGAGATTCTGCCTCAAAAAAAGAAAAAGATTAGGACTAGTTTAGATCTACATTTTAAATTTCAGTAAACTGATGGCCATGTTAACAGGATATCAGCATTACATTCTGCAGCATTTTGGGACTGATAACTTATGTATAAATATATACACCTGTACCCTGAGGCTTAACATTTCCACTGCTAAGAATTATCATATGGATATACTTATACATACCAACAAATATTATATATAAGCTTTATAAGGACAAGGACCATGTGGGTCTAACTTACCTTTGTATTACGAGGATCTCATGAGGCTGGCATGTAATAGGTACTTAATAAATACTTGGTGTATGAAATGTGCTCATTTCAGTACTATTTATAATGAAGAATCTGAAAAATTTATTCATATGGTAAGATAATACTGAGCTATTAAAAGAAAAAAAGTAAATAGCTATATGCTTTTATGCATATATTACATTAGTAAGGGGAGAATAGCAAGCTGTACAGTATTGCATGAGTGTGCTCCTATTGTGTGCATAAAAGAGCACTTACACACATACACAGAAGCACACTTGGATAGGTACAGGAACTTTCTGGAAAGTTGCAGTCAGGATGCAGCATGTACATCTGGGAGCAATGTTTCAATTTTACCAGGTGCATTTATTACTCTTACCATTATTTCTCTGATGAACAGGCATGTTCATACTGCTGTCCAATAAACATAGAAAGACCATCACTACAGAATTCAGAGCTTAGAAACTCTCGTCTAGATTGGCAGTGATGAGAGATGCCTGGAAAAGGTGCTTTCACAGCTAGAGTGCCAGGAGCAAGTCACAAAAAGCTCTACTTGGAGTTTGACTATGCTTTCATATCTTGCATCATTAAACATGCTGACTTTAGTATGTTTAGTCATTTGAAGTGTGATGCTATGAGTATGTGGGGAGAAGCCTGGAGGGTAGAAGCCTCGCCGTCTCTGGCAGAAATCTCCCTTTGTATGGGCATGTGGTATTTTTTTTTATTATTATTAGATCATGAATGTGTACATTACTACATTTATGGGGTACAATGTACTGATTTTATACTTAATTTGGAATGTTTGTATCAAACTGGTTAACTCATCATTCACCTGGTATTAATGAAGGCGGAATTCCTTCACCAACTACTCAATTTCCTCAGTTGCACTCAACCCTCTGCAATTTCCAGAATGTGTAACGTTTTCTTACACCTTTGAATGAACTGTCTCTTCTAGAAACTTCTCAACTCCATCATCCCCTTCTTCATTCCCTTTCCCCTTCTCTGGACCCCACTTACCCTTCCTGTCTCAGCTCCTATTGTTGGTGCCGGCTGTGGCACCACATCACTGTGCAAATAAAAACAGCTGGGACACAGATTGAAGGTACAGGCCTGCACAAGGTGGGCTTCCCATAGGTGCAGGGAGAGCCCCAAGCAACCTCTGCCATGGTCTTTTATTGAATCATTATACAACAGGTGTGAGGGTCCCACATACTGGAGCTACGTGCTTAATGATCACTATGTGCTTTTTCTCCATGAGCTCGACTCCCACCCTATTGCAACACAAATGTCCAAAGTATAACACCTGCTTGCTAACCAGCAACCAAGCAACTGATCTTATCTCATTAGCACATGCAGTTGTTTGAGGGTTTGTCTCTGGGCAGCAAAACATCTCCTTGCTGTCTGGGAGATTGTCCCGCTCCCAGCCCCTTCCTCAAGAACCAGTGGCCGCTTCTATAAGCCTGGTGCTTAGTCTCCTACACCTCTAACACTCCCTCATGCATTTATAAGATTGAGATTGTCCGTTTGTTTTGTTCCCCCAGAGGCTGAAAGCTTGTTGAGATATAGTTGTGGTCTTTGTCTTTTATTATATCCCTGGTTCCTACCACCTTGTCTACACTACTGAAGGCATTCTGTAAATGTTGGATGACTGAATGAAAGAAGAGTCACCAGCTGACATGACAAGGAAATATCTATTTCATCACAACTTCTAAAGTCTTTGCAATTAGGATATGTGTTCGTTATTAAATTATCCAATTAGAAAGTAAAATAGAACCCATAGAAGTTTTATGGGTACTTGAGGTAATCTGACATAGCAAATAATTTCAGCACCTATTTTTGTTTATATACAAAGGGATATATTTAGAATTGGTCATACTTTTCATCCAAATGCTACACCTCCTTTCTCCCATTTAGGTTCAGCTATTTGGGGAATATTAATTAAATATTCTAAGCTGCCTTTTCACTTGCTCAGTTTTTTTAAATTTCAGATTAATATGAGGGTACTAATGATTAGGTAGAGTCCAAGTTCTGGTTCAGTCCTTCACCCAGGGGGTGTTCTGTATACCCCTACATTGTGGCATTTAGGTCACAATGGAAGCAATTTCCTTCCCTCCTCCTGTCCCCCTCTGTCCCCCCTGCCCATCTGTTCACTAAAGTCTTTTCTTAACTCCTCTAATTTATTATATTATTTTTGTTTTTTTAATTAAAAGGTCACCTTAATTCCATCTAAAGACGAAGCATCAGAGAAGTGGTACCTGGGATTAGATATCTAATAGTCTCTTTCATATCTACGGTGCTGAAAAATATTTCTATGTTTAAAAACTAACTAGACTTGTGTGATTTCTCCATTCAAGGCATGCTGCTTGCTGGGTTTCTCATCAGAAATATCCCAATCATCAGTGATAATGTACAGATCAAGCATAAGTGGTCTTCCTCTTTGAGAAGCATAGCCTTGTCTATCATACTGGTTCGCGCTGGCCTTGGTCTAGATTCAAAGGTATGAAGTGTAAGTTTCTAATTACTGAACAGGAATTGTGTTCCTTCACTATTCCAAAGATTTAGGATTGCTGAGATTTAGGAAATGAATGTGGATACTTTGCATGATGTTCTCCAGAAGAAAATAGACTTTATTTCATGAAGGATTGTTTTGCATATAGAACCTGGGGCTTCTCAAGAACTCAAAAGATGTTCCTGTACTTTTTCCTGGAGAAAGGTGGATTCTGTGGTGACAGTATGGAAAACAAAGCCCCCCTCCCCCTTTTCTCTGACAGAGATAGTCTATGGTTAGTGAATAACGGTTGCAAAGAAGAAAACAATATATTTTTGGTGTACAAAGTCCCTTATAAGTGTTTATGGCTAACTACACTGGCTCAAGGAATAGTTCAGTATTTAGAAGGAGTCTGAAATATGATTTTTAAAATTTTTTTTTGCATATATGTTTCTTAATACAGGAATGAATTTTCTTGGGGGATGAGGTTCTTTCACTAATTATAAACTAATAAATACTGAGACGATTATATCAGCTAGTGTGGAGATTATGAGCGCAGACTCTGGAAGCAGCCTATCTGGGTTCAGACCTGGCCCCACAACTCACCAGTTTAATTACCTTGGGCAAATGACTTTGACCTGTGTCTTTTCAGATGCAGACATCTAAAAATGGGGATAATAATGTTACCTATCTCATAGGGTTGGTATGAGGACTAAATTAGCTGTCTCTAAAGTACCGTACTTGAAATGCTGAACCGTTTGGTAAATAAATGTTTTCATTACTTGGATGACCCAGACACAGGAAAGCAAGGAAGGTGGTGTTTCCCTCATGTCTTCAGAGGGCTAGGTTATTCTGTCTGTTTTTATGTTGCAGGCACTGAAGAAATTGAAGGGTGTGTGTGTCAGGCTGTCCATGGGTCCTTGTGTCGTGGAGGCGTGTGTGGCTGCTCTTCTTGCCCACTTCCTAATGGGCTTACCGTGGCAGTGGGGGTTTATACTGGGGTAATGGCTGTTTCTTTATTACATAAAAATATGCTGAGACATTTAGGACTTTCACTGATTCCAAGAGAACGCGTAATAGAATTTTCTTAAGGAAACCAGACAGTGCAACATAGATATTCCAGCATAATCTAAGTATTCAAACTTCAAAAGTCTGTGACTTTATTGGTCATAACTACAAAAGTTAGCACCTTCTATTCAAACTAGAAAAATTATGGTCTTTTGCCTCTTCTTCCATGCCTGTCAGGGAGGTGCCTGATAACCAACATAGCAGTTGTATCAACAGCTATCTTTGTTTGCTTTTCCTCACCAGATTACTGTGACTCAGTGATTTTGATGTCTCGTTCTTCCACTCAGTTTTTCACTTCCAATGGTCAGGAGACATGAGAAGTAAATAAGTACAAAACTTAGTAAAAATTTAGTGCTAATAAGTAGGCAAGAATCATGAAATTCTTGCTTCTCAGGAGACACAGTAGGGCAGGACTGTAGTCTCAACTACTTAGGAGGCTGAGGCGTGAGGATACCTTAGGCAGGAGTTCAAGGCCGTAGTGAGTCATGATCATGCCTGTGAACAGCCACTACACTTCAGCCTATGCAACACAACAAGACTTCATCTCTTAAAAAAAAAAAAAAAAGAAAGAAAGAAAGAAAAGAAAAAGAAAAATTCTTACTTCTCATGGTTAAGATTCTGGAGCGCTGCTGCCTGAAATCAAATCCCAGCTCTGTGATTTTCCAGTGTGCAATCTTTGACGAGTTATTTAATCTGTCTATGCCTCAATTTCCTCATTTATAAAATGAAGGTAGATTGTATCTGTCTCATAAAGTTGTAAAGATCATATTAATTAAAGCATGTAAAGTGCTCAAAATGGGGTTTGATACACGGGAAGCACTATGAAATGTTTTCACTGTTACAACTGCTGCTATTGTCAGTGTCACTGTCCTTGTCATTATAGATAGTGTCACTGTCCTTGTCATTATGGATCTTCTCCTTCCAATCTGTTGTCTGATTCTATATACAAGCCCTGAGAGAAGGCCCCGCATCACTAGGTTCTGATCCGGAAAGTCCATGGCAATGTTTTTCAAACCTCATAACATGAATGTTGTGTTTTACAAACGGGATCATCCTAGGGCTTAACCCCCTTAGGTCTTCCTTACCACTCATAAATGTATATCCTTAGGCAACCTAAGTAGTTCCAGAGCAGGCTGTCCCTACCACACTTTGAAAACAGCAGTTCTATAGAACTTCGGGTGTATATGTGTTTCTGGTTTGGTGCTACTCTGCTATTTGAAAGTGTAGTTATCCAAAGGTGTATGTAACATTTAAAAAAGAGGAGCTTATTATAATTTCAAAAAAATAATGATAATGAGTAAGATATTACCATAAATGTTTAAAGTGCTATCTGCGTAGTTTTGTTTTAGGTGCCGTATCTCCAGCTGTTGTGGTGCCTTCAATGCTCCTTTTGCAGGGAGGAGGTTATGGAGTTGAAAAGGGCATCCCCACCTTACTTATGGCTGCCGGCAGCTTTGATGACATTCTGGCCATCACAGGCTTCAATACCTGCCTGGGCATGGCCTTTTCCACAGGTAAGCTAATCAGCTCACAACGTGCTGTCCTCTCGTGCTCTGCAAACATAGGTTCAAATGTTACAAGTGTGGCATGTCTGTTTGATAAGTGATTAAGGGAAATTAAAAATAGGGGAGACAGGGCAGCACCTGTGGCTCAAAGGACTAGGGTGCCAGCCCCATATACCAGAGGTGGCGGGTTCAAACCTGGCCCTGGCCAAAAACTGCCAAAAAAGAGAAAAAAAAAAAAAAAAACATAGTGGAGACAACATCAAGGGTTCTGTACCTAAGAAGGAACTAGAAGCTACTTCTCTTTACTGTCATCATCCCTCTGGATGTAGACTGCTCTGATAGCATGTGGGAAGTGCAGTAAGGGGGTGAGGGGAGATAAAAGTAAGGTTTAAAGAAGGAGAACATCTTCTGCTTGCAGTGATCTGGGTAAGTTTAGTCCTGGAGACTTAAAGGATGAGCAGGTTTTTCAATGAGCACAAATGACACAGAGCAGTCCAAGCGGAAAGAACAGCATGCTTTAAAGAAGGGAACAGTTTCTATTCTGTCATTTTTAATATTTTATATTAAAGTAATAACAGCAATGACTCTAATGGGTGGCATTCATACTTAGTGTATTAAATAGATGTATTTTGTTCCAAGTCATAATAAAAGAAGAACTCAGGGTGTTTTTTTATCTCCACTTTTATTCAGCAACTCTGTTAAACTGGTAAGAATAGATTACACTTGATCTTAGCCAAAAGACCAGGAAGTGATTCAATACGTTTATTATCCTTCGGCACAGGTCAAGTTTAAGTTCATTCCTTAATCTTATGTCCAAAATTGGCAATAAAACTTCCAACTCCATAGCACTGGTAAAGTATAATTGTCACCCGAGTTTAACTTCAGATTCTGTAGTAGGAGCACACCTTCTCGGAAAGTCGTGTATTATCTCTCCAGCCCCTACAGTTATATTCTCTCTTTATGAACATGTGTGATTTATGCCAATCACCTAGAAACCCACACTTTCCCCTTGCTCCAGAGTCTGCTTTCTATTCAGTCCTTGGTAAATTACTCTTCTCAAAACATTGTTTCCATAATGCTACTTTCTTGTTCAAGAGGCAATGAGGATTCACTGTTACCTATTAAGTCAAACCTATGCTCTATCTTTAACTCTACCTATCCAAGCTTACATTCTTACCACTGTCTGGTGTATACCTTTAAAACTATGGCCCTCAAGCTTAGCTGCACACAAGAATTACCTACGGGGGGGTTAGAAAGTATTGTTACCTGGGTTCTACCTTAGACCAGCTAAACCAGAACCTGTGAAAAAGCAACCCAGTACAGTCTGAATTAGGAACCACAGCTTTACAGCAGCAGAGTTTGCATTAGAATCATGGTGGAGGGAAGGGGAAGACCACAGCTAGTTGCAGTTTTCCTGATCAGAAGGGTGGGGAAGGTTGAAGAACCTTCCTAGCTGACTCTGTGAAATTCTCTCCCCACTCCCCACCAACCAAGGATGGGGACCTGAGCCCTGCAAGACTGACTGAATTAGAATTTTAGGGGATGGGTCCCAATAAGTGTTGGGTTTTTAAAAAAAAAAAAAAAAAAAAAACAACCCTACTGCGCCAGAGACTGAAGCTCATTAGCACTTTCTACACATTTATGGTAAATTACTTGCATAATAGCTTGAGTGTAATGCTCCTGTCACAGCTAGATGCTTTGACAGTCATACCATTACCTAGCAAAGGACTATGCTAGCCAAATAAAAATACTTCAGAGGTTATATTTTTAGATAAAAGCAATGATTACTACAATAACAAGAAAGCAAAAAAACTATTTGGTACATTTTTTCTTAGAACAGTCTGCAAAGAAGGGCTTTATTTGTGCAGCAATTTTACTATAATTTTCTACATAATGTGCTAACAACAAAAGAATTTTTTTTTAAGTTTCCTAAGTTCTGTGGGCTGTGGGGGAAAATGTAGCTCTACTTACCCCTGTACTGCAATTAATAAAGGCTCTAAGTGCAGTTTCAAAAATAATTTATTTCAGATCTTCTTTTGGAATGATCAATTTGAAAAGGAGTAAGTCTTCTGCATTTATTGCAGTGAGAAGACTCTTTATTTTAATTCCCAGACTCTTAAGCTGTTTTATTCTGTACATAGCAGAGCTTCTAAAATAATGTACATTTATTATTAGAAAAACAAGTTCTTAAACGGTAATTTAAAAACTTAACTAAATGTGTATATTCCCCTAGCCTATAGATAGATAGTATAATATAGTAGAATAGATTAGCTATGAATCATGAATTTTGTCTTTCATATTTTCTTAGGCCCTTCAAGTAGATTTTTATTGATATAAATGTACAAAAAGGGCATGTCTTATACCTATTTTAAATCATGTCTTATACCTATTTTAAAATGTGTCTCCAATAGTACTATTTTAAATCATGTCTTATACCTATTTTTAAATGTGTCTCCAATAGTACGCATACTTTTCTTATAAAATAGGCCCACTTTATTAGACATTTTAAGTTACATATATTTAAGAAGGTGGAAAGCAGAAACTGTCTAAAAATTTCCTTCTGTGTAATCAGATGCTTTATGTCTCTGGTTTTAGGACAAACAAAAACTTGTGTACTTATCAGATTTAAAGCACTACCTGAAGTTTTTCTTCTTGTGTATTTTTAGGCTCTACAGTTTTTAATGTACTTAGAGGATTTTTGGAGGTGGTCATTGGTGTGGCAGTTGGATCTCTTCTTGGATTTTTTATTCAGTACTTTCCAAGCAGTGACCAGGTAAAAGAAATAATTTGTGGGAAAGTTGTGCTCTAAAATATCATTGTAAAAAAAGTTTTAGGACAGTTTCCTCCAAGCTGGGTGTGAAGGACATATTTGAGAAATTAGTCCCCCATTTTAAAAATGCTTGCTGTTTTATCAGTGCTGTTCATGAGATGCATGAAGTTGGCTACATATAGAAGGTTTTAATGCAGTCCTGGAATTTTCCTGTTTTATATTCTGTACATTTCACATTTTGCTGCAAATCAAATACCATCAATTTCAAAGTAATATGATATGCAGACTTTTTACACTTCCATAATATCCAACTAAACCAAGATGTATAATGGCTTTTTTGGTCCCCCTTTATACGCTAGATTCTAACTGGGTACAGTGGTGAGTGTCTGTAATCTCAGTTACTCAGGAGGCTAAGGCAGGAGGATCACTTGAGTCCAGGAGTTAGAGTCCATCCTGGGCAACGTAGCAATACCCCATCTCTAAACAAATAAATGAATGTGTATACATATAAGTTATCCTCTAGTGCCACTCTATTTAGTACAATAGGTGCTAGCTACATGTGGTTGCGTCAGATACGAGAACATACCCACAGACAGCACAGATTCAGACCATTTCTGTTATGCTCACTTCAGCAGCACCTGCACTAAAATTTGAATACTTATATCATCACTGAATATCTATTGGGAAGCATTGCTCAAGTACAATCCACACAGTAGTCCATTAAGAGAGTACTACTAATATGACCACTTTACTGACGAGGAAATTGAGGCAGGATTAAGTGACTTCCACAAGGTCATAGCTAGAAAGCAGTAGAACTGAGAGTGAACTCAGGCAACGTACCTCCAGAGCTCACATGTCTCTAAGTCAAGAACTTTTAAAGACCCATTTCTAAAATAATCAAGAGATTTAAAGTGCAGGAAAAAGCAATGGGAAAGAAGGTCGGCCTTCTTAGACTTCATCTAATGCTCACAATGCAAAGGTACATTTCAAAACCACTAAGAGCATATTATAAATGTCTTACCACAAACAAGAAGGTGGTGGCTATCTTAATCAGTTTGATTTAAGCCTTCCACATTGTATATCAAATTATCACATTGTACCCTATAAGTGTATACAGTTATGATTTAATAAAAATTAAGTTAAAAAAACCCAACAGGTGGCACCTGTAGCTCAGTGGGTAGGGTGCCGGCCACATTCACGGAGGCTGGTGGGGTCAAACCCAGCCCGGGCCAGCTAAAACAACAATGACAACTGCAACAACAACAACAAATAGCTGGGCATTGTGGCAGGCACCTGTAGTCCCAGCTACTTGGGAGGCTGAGGCAAAAGAATCGCTTAAGCCCAAGCATTTGAGGTTGCTGTGAGTTGTGACACTACAGCACTCTAATGAGGGCGACATAGTGAGACTCTGTCTCAAAAAAAAAAAAAACAAAAAAAAAAACCAACAACAATAAAAAACTGCTCTCAGTCTGTAACCTGTTGAAGCTTTTTGGTATTCACAGATTTAGAAAGAAAAAAGCAAGGGAGCATTAAATTAAAAAGAGTAAACTAGTCCTAAGAGGGAAATTTATAGCACTGCAAGCCTTCCTCAAGAGAACGGAAAGAGAGGAAGTTAACAACTTAATGGGACTTCTCAAACAACTGGAAAAGGAAGAACATTTCAACCCCAAACCCAGTAGAAGAAAAGAAATAACCAAAATTAGAGCAGAATTAAATGAAATTGAAAACAAAAGAATAATACAACAGATCAACAAATCAAAAAGCTGGTTTTTTGAAAAGGTCAATAAAATAGATAAACCTTTGGCAAACCTAATCAGAAAAAAAGAGTAAAATCTCTAATCTTATCAATCAGTAATGACAAAGATGAAATAACAACAGATTCCTCAGAAATCCAAAAAAATGTCAATGAATACTACAAGAAACTTTATTCTCAGAAATATGAAAATCTGAAGGACATTGACTGATACTTGGAAGCATGTCATTTTCCAAGACTTACC
>CAUYPK010031659.1:0-15543 GCA_963574355.1 Loris lydekkerianus | reverse complement strand
ACCAAAAATCACATCATAACAAAGATATTTGTACCAGAATGTTTATTGCAGCCCTATTCGTAATTGCTAAGTCATGGAAAAAGCCCAAGTGCCCATCGATCCACGAATGGATTAATAAATTGTGGTATATGTACACCATGGGATATTATGCAGCCTTAAAGAAAGATAGAGACTTTACCTCTTTTATGTTTACATGGATGGAACTGGAAAATATTCTTCTTAGTAAAGTATCTCAAGAATGGAAGAAAAAGTACTCAATGTACTCAGCCCTACTATGAAACTAGTTTAGGGCTTTCACATGAAAGCTACAACCCAGTTACAACCTGAGTATGGGGGAAAAGGGGAGAGGGAGGGGAGGGAGGGGGAAGATGGGTAGAGGGAGGAGGACTGGTGGGATCACACCTGCGGTGCATCTTGCAAGGATATATGTGAAACTTAGTAAATGTAGAATGTAAATGTCTTGGCACAACAACTAAAAAAACGTCAGGAAGGCTATGTAGACCGGTGTGATGAAAATGTGTCAAACGGTTTATGAAACTAGTGTATGATGCCCCATGATCATATTGATGTGCACAGCTATGATTTAATAAAAAAAATAAAAAATTAAAAAGAAAAAGAAAAAAAGAAAGCTATAACCCAGTTGCAACCTGAGAATGGGGGAAGGGGAAGAGGGAGGGGAAGGAGGGGGGAGGAGGATAGAGGGAGGGGGACTGGTGGGATCACACCTGCAGTGCATCTTGCAAGGATATATGTGAAACTTAGTAAATGTAGAATGTAAATGTCTTGGCACAACAACTAAAGAAACTCCAGGAAGGCTATGTAGACCGGTGTGATGAAAATGTGTCAAACGGTTTATGAAACTAGTGTATGATGCCCCATGATCATATTGATGGGCACAGCTATGATTTAATAAAAAAAATACATAAATAAATCATAATGTCACATTGCATACTTTAAATATATGCAATAAAGTTTATTTGAAAAAAGAAGAAAATCAGTTTAAAAGATTCAGGCATTTCGGTCCTTTTTTGGGGAAACATATAAGATCTTTAACAAGAACTAAATCATTAACTTACCAACCTCACTCCTTTCTCCTAGAAAGTAAGATTGGCTGAAGCAGGTCAAATCAAGAACGGGGGGGGGGGGAGGAGGCAAGATGGCTGACAAGTGAATCAGTCACCAAAACATCTCAGAAAGAAGGAAACATTTTAGATGGAAAAAAGATAGCCCAGGCATAATTCTGAGAGAAAAATACCAGAACCTACCAGAGATTCCACAGGAACATGTTGTAGAGCAGAGAAAGAAAGAGCAAGATTTCAGTACAGATCAACTCCCAAGGAATTTGGTGCCCTGGGAAAAGTGTGGGTAGGAGAGTTCATTTTTTCCTCCACTCACACCTCTGACAGACTCAGGCTCCTTAAATGTCAGAGAACGTCTCTAATCTCATAAGCCTAAAAACTGCTGCCATCAGAAAATTGGGAATTTCCTAACAACAGTACAGTGATGCCAGCCCCCTTGGGGTTGCTCCCCCTCACCACAGACCAAGCTTAGGCAGTAAGCTCCATACTGCTTCTCCACCCATCATGTACCTCTGCCCTCTCCAGGTCACTGTCCTCACACAAACATTTCCCCATAACTACCAAGGCTGCAATGACCAAAAGGGGGCCATTGGGTCCCAAGGAAACTATGTGAACTTGGACATTTAGAGCAGGCTGCCTTCAAGTGAGAAGAGATCACAGCAAGCTAGAGGAGCCCCCTCAGGACAAAGAGGACCAGAGTGCAGGCTGCCCTCCATTCAGACTCTTCTCCTCTTCCTCCTCTTCCCCATCCATAGATGCCAAGGCAGCCAGGGCAGTTCCCACGTGAGTCAGCATGGGTTCCCCAAGGGACAATTGATCCCAAGCTCTCAGAAGCAGCTACTTCAATTCTCTAGATGCACCACCACACAGAGGCTTCCACAGAGAATGGGGCTCATACTTTTCTTCTTAAAGACCGACAGCAAACCAAGGGGTGCTTGGACTGAAAGCTCCCTGCCTACTGGCTCTTCCTAGCAGAGAAGAGCATACCTCAAAGTGGGAAGATATTAAGCCTGCTTGAGCACTCCACAGGCAACTTAGGCCCAGCACACTTCTCCCTGGCATGGTCAGCAATTGAATATCATAGGATAGGCCTGCAGGCTGGGTCCTGTATCCCCAGGACTCAATCACATTGCTCAGGGGAATGGAAGGGAGATTTGTGAACTGATCTTGGGAGATGAGGAGCCCACACAGGCAAAAGTGAAAGGAGAGTGAAATGGGGATTCCATCTGCAGCACACTCCTGGAATACCCCTACCCATGTAAAAGGCATGATTTTGGTCCAGAGTGGGATCAGGGGCAGGGAAGCTCACAACCTGCAGCACCATTGTTCACGAGTTCTGCTAGTTTTGGCTAATACTTGCAACCAGACACCACAGAAGATCCATGGGGCAAAGAAAGAGGGAAAAGAATGAAACTCCCTCCCATCTTCTAGACGAGGAATACCAACCTGCTTTTCCCTAGGATCCTATTTTCTGGCTTGGGAGAGCCAGTTTAGCCCCTCTCTCGTGGCTTTCTCCATTGGCCTGGGAGCTGATCCTGCTGAGACTTTTGTGCCTGCCTTTGTGAAGCCTGAAAACAGACTCAGCCAATACAGCCCTGCTCAGCCTCACTTCTTCACCTGTCTCAGCAGTGGTGGAGCACAAGGAGAAGTGACCGGGGGGCTCCAGGGCTTTGCCCACGGCCTGGAACATCTGAGTGCTTCTCCTAACTGAGTAGGGCTAGATGTGGATCGCACAAAACACCACAACAGCTGACTCTCTACTGAAAGCACCCCCTACTGGCAGGAAGGACAACTTACACAATCCATTATCCATCCAGAACCTGGACACCCATCAAAGCACCCATAAGCAAATCCAAAGGTCCTTACCCAGCATACACTGCAGACACACCCTTAAGAGTGAAGGGAGAAAAAATAGTCATCTAACAAAAAGAAAATCTGAAAACAAGAAGCAACAGCTGCTCCAAATGAGAAGATATCTACCAAAACACCGGAAATATAAAAAACCGAAGTGAAAGGACCTCCCCCCACAAAGAAGCACACTAGCTATCTAGCAATGGATTACAAACAAAATGAAATACTGAAATGACAGATAAAGAATTCCAAATGTGGATTGTCAGGGAGCTCAATGAGAGCCAAGAGAAAATGTAAAACCAATTTAGGAAATGAATGAAAATTTACTAAAGAGATAGATATACCTAAACTACAGAATTTATAGAAATAAAAAGTTTATTCATAGAAATATAAATCACAGTGGGAAATTTTAAGTATAAACTAGATGAAGAAAAGACAGAGTTTGAAGACAAGTCTTTTGAATTAACCCAATCATTCAAAAACAAAAATAAATAATCAAAGAAATGAACAAAGTCTATAAGAAATATGGGTATTATTTAAAACAGCCAAAAATAAGAATCCCTGAGGGAGAAATATAAAAAGCACAAACCCTGGAAAACCTATTTGAGGGAGTGATTGAGGAAAATGTCCCTGGTCTTGCTAGAGATTTAGACATCCAGATACAAGAATCTCAACAAGCACCTTTCCTGACTCCAGTATCAAGGTGATAATATCAATTCATGACCAAAAGGGCCATGGCATTCATCAACAAGACTTATAGTCATCAGACTAGCTAAATTGAATATGGAGGAACTCCTATGAGCCATGATGTGAAAATATCAAGTAACTAGTAGACCTCTCAACAGAAGCCCACTAATCAGAAAGGAATACAGTCCTGTCTTTAGTCTCTTTAAAGAGAATAACTGCCAGTCAAGAAATTTGTATCCTGAAAAACTAAGTTTCATAAATGAAGTAGAAATAGTTTATTCCAGAAAAGTAAACACTAAGAACATTTATAGCCTTAAATATTTACATCAAAAAGAAAAAAAACACAACTTAATAATCTAATATCATATCTTAAACAACCATAAAAAGAAACAAAACTCAAAACTAACAAAAGGAAAGAAGCAACAAATCAAAGAAGAGCACTAAATGAAATGGAACCCCCATCAAAAGAATACAAAGGGCCAACAAAACAAAAAGTTGGTTCTTGGAAAAGATAAATAAAATTGATGGACTGCTAGCTAGATTAATCAGAAATAGAAGAGAAAGGACTCAAATAAGCTCAATCAGAAATGAAAAGGGAGCTATTAGAACTTATAACACAGAAATACAAAATATCACACATGACCACTGTGAAAAACGTATATGCACATGAACTAGAAAACCTAGAGGAAATGGATAAATTCTTGGAATCATGCAACCTCCAACCTTGAATCAGGAAGAATTCTAATTCTGATTCTAATTCTAATTCTAATTCTAAATCATGAACAGACCAATAACAAATAGAGAGAGTGAAACAGTAATAAAAAAAAATCTCCTAATGAAAAAATAAGCCCCAGGCCAGAGGGATATACAGCCAAATTCTGCCCAACCTACAAAAAAGAATCAGCATTATTTCTACTAAAATTCATCTGTAGTAAATTGCGAAGGAGGAAACCCACCCTAACTCATATTTTGAAATCATTATCACCTTGATATCGGAGTCAGGAAAGGACACAGCAAAAAAAGGAAAACTACTGATCAATATCTCTTATAGATGAAAACATCCTCAACAAAATACTAGCAAACTGAATTCAATAGCACTTCAAGAAGGTAATCCAACAGAGGGTGGGGATGGGCAGAGTGGGATGGTGGCATAGAAACATCTCCTTACTAGCCACTTACAGCAATGCAGAGGAAAGAAAAATCCAAACACTTTTGACTGGGGGAACCCACACAGGGACATTACTCCAGGGTACAGTGAAGCAGTGGTGGACTACAAGAGCCAGTGAGGAGACCTGGACCTGAGGAAAACCAGCACAAAAGGCAAGTGCTTAGGAACATGCATGGACTGGCTGGCCAGCACACCCACAGAGGACTGGGGACATGAAAGGATTGTCCTGTAGTTCTTTTTTTGGGGGGTGGGGGCCTGTTCTCTGTAGCAGCCCTAAAGTGCTTAAACAAGTGGAAGGACTCAAACAATGTCCAGCTACTGGAATTGAATACTGAGTGGGGGTGGATCTCCTGTAAGTTTGGCACCTAGCTGGGTGCAACCACTATGGGAAGGCCTTTGGGAGAATGAATACTGATGAAGCAACCAGGCCCTGATTGAGGGCAACTAAGTCAGAAGATGGGACCCGATCTCCTCCTCTGCAACTGGAGAATGGCTTTCTGCCCTACTTTCTCACAGCAGATCATTTGTTCTCCATCTCCTAATACCACAGTGCCACCTGGTGTTCAGGCAATACATTGCAATCAATATATATTTATATATTTGGTTGTACATGTACACACACATACACACATTATTTTAGTGGATTTTTTTCGTTTTGGTTTGATTGATCATATATTTTTTTTTTTTAGATAGAGTCTCACTATGTCACCCTTGGTAGAGTGCTGTGGCATCACAGCCCACAACAGCCTCCAACTCTTGGGCTTAGGTGATTCTCTTGCCTCAGCCTCCCAAGTAGCTGGAACTACAGGCACCCTCCACAATACCTGGCTACTTTTTTATTGCAGTTGTCATTGTTGTTTAGCTGGTCCAGGCTGGGTTTGAACCCAGCAGCCTCAGCGCATGTGACCAGTGCCATAACCATTAAGCTATGGGTGCCAAGCTTGTATTTTTATTTTGTCATTTCTACTTTCCTTAAGAGCAAGAGCTCTTCCATTTTTGTTATGCTTTTTAACTCCCTTTCATTCACATTTTGTTTTTCATTTCTCCTCCTTTTTTCTCTCCTTTAGTAGAGATTTTTCTACTTTTCTCATCTTTCCTTTATAAATTTGTCACACAACAGCTAAGATATCCCTTTCTTATTCTTTATCTTATGTAACTGTATATTTAATTGTCTTTAGTTATTTTTATTATTTTTTTTCTTTCTCTGAGTGCTGGGAGCTCATGGCATTGGTCTGTCTCAGTACCTAAGCTCTGAGACAAGGTAATTCAAAGCAAAGAAGGCAGTAAAAAGAAAAAAAA
Source organism: Loris lydekkerianus (assembly GCA_963574355.1). Lineage (NCBI taxonomy): Eukaryota > Metazoa > Chordata > Mammalia > Primates > Lorisidae > Loris > Loris lydekkerianus. Next base: position 9,459 of record CAUYPK010031659.1, on the reverse strand, counting down.
TAAGGGTGTGAGTGAACAAAAAGAAAACACAAATGAGGAGGAACCAAGAGAAAAATTCGGGCAACATTTACTATCAAAACAGAGCAATCCCCTCTCCCCCTTCCCCCCAACAACGGATCATGAGGCAGCTACCACAGAGGATTTCATCTATGAAGAATTAATGTAAATGACAGAAAGGGAATTTAAAATATGGATAGCAAAGGCAGTAAAGGGAATTAATCAAAAAGTGGAAAAACACCCCCCCAAAAAAATAGACAAAAGATATGAAGAATATAGAAAGGATATGGCAGAGATTGAGGAACTGAAGGAGTCAATCAGGGACTTCATGGTGTAATAGAAAATGTCATAACAGATTATACCATGGAGAAGGAAGAATGTCAGAGCTAGAGGATAAGGCTCTTGAACTAATACAGGTAGCTAAAGAGCCAGAAAGGAAGAGAAAGAAAGTAAAATATTCACTCAGTTAATTAAGAGACTTCACACAGTGTTCAAACATATGAATTATAGGTATCCCAGAAGGAGAAAAAGGACACCCCAGGGGAATGGAAGCTCTACTGGAGGATACTATAAATGAAAATTACCTAAATTTCACTAAAGATTCCAAAGCACTCTTTTAGAGGGATATCAAACCGTGGATCATCTCAACACAAATAGAGCATCTCCAAGACACTTTTTCATGTACTTGCCCAAAGTCAAGACAAAAGAAAAACTTCCCCAAGGACCCAAGTAAGTGCCAACTGACCTATAGGGCAGATACATCAGAGTGGCAAGAGACTTTTCAGCTGAAACTTTTCAAGACAGAAGAGAATGGTCATCTAATTTAATCTTTTTAAACAAAATAATTTTCAGCCCAGAATTCTGTATCCTGCTAAACTAAGCTTCAAATTCAATGGAAAAATAAAATCCTTTACTGATGTGCAAACATTGAGGAAATTCATTATAAGTAGACCAGCTCTACAGGAAATACTTACACCAATCTGCACATTGACCATACCAATGGCCCACCAGCAAAGTAAACACCCAGAAATTAAAGTACAAAATCTAGATCCACGATGGTGTAAAGATAAAACTAAAAACTGGACTTTAATGAAAGAACATGAATAAAACTCTACCACACTTATCACATCTATCAATAAATGTTCATCCTTGAATTCCCCAATGAAGAGGCATGGGCTGGCCAAATGGAAAAAAAAGAAAAACAGAAGCTATCTCTATGCTGTCTCCAGGAAACACACCTAAACTTGAAGGACAAATGGAGACTCAAGGTAAAGAGATGAAAAACAGTACTTTGGGCAAATGGAAATAAAAAAAAAAAAAAAGGATAGATTGCAATCTTATTTTCAGATAAAGTGAATTTAAAGCAACTTAAATTAAGAAAGAAAAAGATGGTCACTTCATTCTGATCAAAGAGGACATTTCAATTCTAGATATTTATGCATCCAACTTAAATGTTCCTAGATGTATGAAATAAACCAGAGCAATATGATGTCACATAACACCATAATAGCTTGAGACTTTAACACCTATCTGACAAAACTGGACAGATCCACTAAACAGAGGTAAAAGGTACTTAAACATGACCCTAGAACAAATGGGCTTAATAGATGTATACAAAACACACCATTCCAAAGCTAAGGAATATAAATTTTTCTAGTCAGTCCATGGAACATTCTCCAAAATAGTTCATATCCTAGGATATAAATCAAACCACAAAAATGAAAACAATTGAAAGTATACCTTATATCTTCTTAGACCACAAGGTAATAAAGGTGGAACTCAACTTCAGCAAAAATTTTCATCCCCATACAAAGGAATAGAAATTAAACAACCTTATGCTAATTGAAACTTGGGTCAAGGAAAATATAAAGGAGGAAATTTTGAAATTCCTCAAACATAACAATAATAAAGCTACAAGTTACCAAAACCTGTGAAATATTGCAAAATCAGTCCTAAGAGGGAAATTTATCTCATTAGATGCCTATATCTGAAGAAAGATAAGAAAGCAATTGCATCAACAACCTAAGGAATCAATTCAAGGAAATAGAAAAAGAAGAACAATCTCATTGCAAACCTAGTATAAGAAAAGAAAATAACCAAAATTAAATCAGAAATAAATGAAATTGAAAGTAAAAGAATCATTCAGAAAATTATGGAAACAAAAAGTTCCTTGAAAAAATAAATAAAATTGATAACACTTTGGCCAGGTTAAATAGAAATAGAAAAGTAAAATAGAAATTTAATAACTTATAACTTTAATCAGAAATGAAAAATGGGATACAACAACATATCATAGACATGTAAGAAGTTATCTCTACTACAGGAAACTCTATGCCCAGAAATTTGAGCATGTGGAGGAAATGAACCTATACCTGGAATTAAACCATCTCCCTAGATTTAACCAAAAAGAGATAAATCGCTTGACTAGACTGATATCAAGCACTGAAATTGAAGAAACAATAAAAGAAAAATCTCTCAACAACAGAAAAAAGCCCTGGACTAGATGGCTTCACACCAGAATTCTATCAAACTTTCAACCAAGACTTTATACCCAGTTTACAGAAACTATTCCAAAACATTGAGAAGGAAGGAAACCTCCCCAAAACATTCTATGAAGCCACCATCATGCTGATACTAATACCAGGAAAACATTCAACTAAAAAGGAGTGCTGCAGACCAATTTGACAAAATCTTACCCAATAGATTCCAGTGCCACATTAAAAAAATTATACATCACAATAAAGTAAGCTTCAATTCCAGGAATAAAAGGTTGGTTTAACATACGTAAATCTATAAATATAATTCTTCATATCAATAGAAGCAAAAACAAAGATTGTATAATTCTCTCAATAGATACAGAGAAAGCATTTGACAAAATTCAGCATCCTTTTCTAACAAGAATACTTAAGAATATACATATAGCTGGCACATTTTTTAAAACTGATTAAAACCATCTATGGCTAATATTATACTGAATGTAGTAAAACTGAAAGCTTTTCCACTTAGAACTGGAACATATAGATGTGTGGAACAGAATAGCGAACCAAGAGATGAACCCAGCTACTTACCATCATTTGATCTTTGATAAGCCAATTAAAAACATTCAGTGGGGAAAAGACTCCCTATTAACAAATGATGCTGGGTGAACTGGCTGGCGACCTGTAGAAGACTAAAATTGGACCCACACCCTTTACCATTAACAAAGATAGACTCTCACTGGATTAAAGATGTCAACTTAAGACATGAAACTATAAATATACTAGAATAAAGTGCAGGGAAAACAATTGAAGAAATTGATCTGGGAGAATAATTTATGAGGAGGACCCCCCAGACAATTGAAACAACACCAAAAATACATTACTGGGATCTGATTAAACTAAAAACCTTCTGCACAGCCAAAAAACAGTACATAAAGCAAGCAGACAGCCCTCAGAATGGGAGAAGATATTTGCAGGTTAAGACTCTGACAAAGGTTTAATAACCAGAATCCACAGAGAACTCAAATGTATTAGCAGGAAAAGAACAAGGGATCTCATCTCAGTGTGGGCAAGGGACTTGAAGAGAAACTTCTCTGAAGAAGACAGATGCATGGCCTACAGACATATGAAAAATGCTCATCATCCTTCATCATCAGAGAAATGAAAATCAAAACCACTTTGAGATATCATCTAACCCCAGTAAGATTAGCCCACATCACAAAATCCCAAAACCAGAGATGTTGGTGTGGATGTGGAGAAAAGGGAGAACTCAGAAGTGGTGGTAGTATTGCAAACTAATATGTTCCTTTTGGAAAGATGTTTGAAGATCACTTAGGAATCTAAAAATAGATCTGCCATTCAAATATTCAATTCCTCTTCAATTCCTCTACCAAAAATCACTTTATAACAAATATATTTGTACCAGAATATTTATTGCAGCCCAATTCATAATTTCTGAGTCATGGAAGAAGCCTAAGTGCCCATTAATCCATGTTAAATTGTGGTATATGTACACCATGGAATATTATGCAGCCTTAAAAAATATGGAGACTTGACCTCTTTTATGTTTACATGAATGGAGCTGGAACATATTCTTCTTAGCAAAATATCTCAAGAATGGAAGAAAAAGTATCCAATGTACTCAGCCCTACTGTGAAATCATCTTATAAACACCCACCTTCTATATAAATGCTGTAACCCAACTACAGCCCAAGATGAAAGGTAAAGAGGAGGGGGAGGGAAGGGCGGAGGATGAGTGAGGGAGGGTAATTGGTGGAACCACACCTATGGTGCATTTTACAAGGGTACATATTAAACTACTAAATGTAGAATACAAATGCTTAACACGATAAATAAAAAAATGCAGTGAAGGCTATGTTAACCAGTTTCATGAAAGTATTTCAAATTGTATATAAAACCAGCACATTGTACCCCATAATTGCATTAATGTATACAGCTATGATTTAATAATTAAAAAAAAGAACTGGAACAAATAAGGATGTCCTCTCTCACCATGGCTATTCAACATAGTGCTGGAAGTTCTAGCCAATACGATAAGATTAGAGACAGATATAAAGGGCATCCAAATGGAGCAGAGATCTTTGCTGATGATATGATCTTATACTTAGAGAACACCAGGGATCAACCACAAGATTCCTGGAAGTGATCAAGAAATACAGTAATATCTCAGGGTGTAAAATCAATGTCCACAAATCAGTAGGCTTGTCAACAGCCAAGTTGAGAAGTTAATCAAAGATACAATTCCCTTCACAGTAGATTCAAAGAATATGAAATACTTAGCAACATGCCTAACAAAAGAAGGAAAGGACATCAACATAGAGAATTGTGAAACCCTAAGAAAAAAATAGCAGAAAGTATTAACAAATGGAAGAACATACCATGCTCATGGCTGGGAAGAATCAACATTGTTAAAATGTCTATGCTTCCCAAAGCAATCTACAGATTACATACAATCCCCATTAAAATACTATCATCATACTTGGAAGAACTAGAAAAAATCATTCTTAGGTTTGTATGGAACCAGGAAAATTCCTGTATAGCCAAGGAAATTTTTAGTAATAATAATAAAAAGGCAAAGGCATCACTTCATTCAACTTCAAGCTATATTCCAAAACCAAAATGATCAAAACAGCATTGTTTTGGCACAAAAATAGAGACACAGACATTTGGAACCAAATAGAAAACCAAGATATGAAGCCAGTCCCTTATAGCCATCTGATCTTTCAGAAACCAAAAAAAGCATACGTTGGGGAAAAGAATCCCTAATAAATGGTGTTGGGAGAACTGAATAACCACATGTAAAGACTGAAACTAGACCCACACGTTTCTCCACTTATAAAAATTGATTCAAGATGAATAAAAGATTTAAATTTAAGGCATGAAATGATAAAAATTCTACAAGAAAGTGTGGAGGAAACTTTTGAAGATGTTAGCCTGGGGAAAGATTTTATGAAGAAGACTTCAGTGACAATTGCAACAACAACAAAAATAAACAAATGACACTTAATTAAACTGAAAAGCTTCTGCACAACTAAGGACACAACAATCAAAGCAAATAGACAAACTTCAGAATGGGAAAAGATACTTGCATGTTATGCATCTGATAAAGGGTTGATAACTACGATCTATAGAGAACTCAAATTAATCAACAGAATAGAGCAAACAATTCCATCTATGAACAGAACCCTCTCTGAAGAAGACAGATGAATGGCTAACAAACATGAAAACAATGCTCATTTTCCCTAATCATCAGAGAAATGCAAATCAAAACCACCCTGAGTATTACTTAACCCCAGTAAGATTTGCCCACATTACAAAATTTCAAAGGTACAGATGCTAGTGGCATGTATTTGGAGAGAGGGGAACACATTTACACTCTTGGTCGAACTGAAAACTAGTACAACCTCTTTGGAAAGAAGTATGAAGAATCCTCAAATAACTAAAATTAGACCTCCCTTATGACTCTGTAATCCCATTACTAGGCATCTACCCAGGACAAAAAAAAGTCATTTTATCACAAAATCATTTGCACTAGATTGTTTATCACACTTCAATTTACAATCACAAAAATGTGGAAACAACCTGAATACCCATCAACCCATGAATAGATTAACAAACTATGGTATATGTATGCCATGGAATATTATTTAGCATTGAAAAAGATGGTAAATTAGGGGCAGAGACAAGATGGCTGACTAAAGCCAGCTTTCCACAGAGGCTCCCATCCAGAAGGAGAGTTAAAGAACAGAAATTTCGCAAGTAACCTGGTGGATTAGAGCTGCCCAAGACAGAAGGTTGAAGAATGCATATCAACCCCACTGAGGCGAGCTGTGACCCCAAGGATACAAACAAAAGGTACAAAATCCATCACCAAGCAGATGGGAAGCCCCTCCCCCATGAGAATGGCTTGGAGTGCCCCTCAAACAAACGAGCAGAGTTCAAAGGTCCTCCCACTACACTCCACGGGAGAGATCCTCTAAAAACTGGACCTACCTTTCCCAATGGGGTGCCACAGCATTCTCCTGCCAGGCATAAAACTGTATAGAACTGTATATATTCTCTACCTACAACTCTGAGCTCCCAGCACTCCCCTCCATTCTCACTCTGAGGTATGCAGGCCTGTCCCCCAGGGGTCCAGATTCTTGGGTGATTTCTTGAGGGGTGTGCACTAAACTGCAGCTGGTCAGTGCTGACTCTGCAGTATGGGAATGAGGAGAGGATGGTCAGCTGAGAGGGAACCACACAGGAGTGGCGGTGCCCCGAGGCGCAAAGTAACACCCGTCTTTTGGCAACAATAGGGCTCACTCCTGGATATTCCAAAGCCACACCCCCCGTCTCCCTGGGCAACCAGAGGAGGCCAGACATTTACTCTGGTGGGAACCACGACGGAACAGACCTGGGATGGAAACGCAGGCGCCATGAGTAAAGGGTTTGCCTGAGGCATTACCAGCCTGGGTGAAGCGTGGGGACTAGAAACGCACATGCAGAACCGGGAAGTTCCCAGGGTGGGGCTGATCCAAAGGACTGCTTTACTGAGCATAAGACACATCCGGCCCTCAGGGGATCATCAGCCTATAGACAAAAGAAGGCAGGAGACTAGAACTGACAGGTAACCGAATACAAACCTGCAGGAGCAAAGACAGGGCCTGAAGTGCAGGGTCTGGGACCTCAAAACAGCTTCTCTTCTGCAGGGAAATTTATCAGGGAAAGAAACAAATTCTCGCAAAGTTGTTTTGTTCTGTTCTGTCAGTAACATAAATGAAGGGTGTGGCTGGGACTGAGTGAATACCCCCCCAGGCTCCATCAAGCACCCGAGGTTGTCAGGCCTCATCTCCTCCTGCTAGATAGAGGCAGAGCATAGCAGCCTGGCTTAGCAGAAATAGATTTCCTTGTGATTCAGGGAGGTGCAAACCCCTGGAGTATCAGTTCACTACAGGCAACTGGGTCACAGCCCTGCAGGGCTATCAGTGACTGGGTGTGACAGAGGTGCAAGGTGCAGAAGGAGGCATCAACCTTTCCAAACTGATCTATTTGCTGGATGGGTCCTGCTCACACCACAGAGCACTGGAGCAAGCCATGTCTGAGTAGTCACCAGACCCCTGCAATTCAGTTGCCAGAGACCTTTTAAACTCTTCCACCTGAGACAAGTGCTGACTGTGACAATTGATTTGGACCTTTTGAAATGAGCCAATCACCTGAGTGCTATTCAGGTGGTGCCCTGGGTGTGTGGCTGTAGGAAGGTTTAATTTTCCTTTTCCAATTGTTGCCTGTGGGGGTGGGGTGACTTAATTGCTGGTATTTCGACACAGCTGAGACTTCAACCCAAAATAACTGTTTCACGAGAATTGGACAGAGACCAGCTGAAAAAAACACAGAACCACTTAGCCCTACCACACCAAACAGGGCCCCAGTTTCTCAGGCCATAGCACTATATGGGTACTCAAAAAAGCTCCAGGGGAAAAATAAAACAGTGTAAAACAATCATGGGGTGTAATGAGTGGGAAAACTCTGGTAACATGAATAACCAGAATAGATCAACCCCCCCCCCCAAAAAAAAAAGATATGGCAGATGTAACCGAAGATTTCATTCATAAACAGCTATACGAGATGTCAGAAATCAAATTCAGAATTTGGATTGCAAACAAGATTAATAGAATAAAGGAAAATTTGGAGTTAGAAATTCGAGGAGCAATTCAAAAGTTGGAATTAGAAATTCAAGGAAAAATTCAAAAGTTGTCTCAAGAATTTAATGAATTTGAACATAAAATCACCAAAGATTTTGACATACTGAAGCAAGAATTTGAAGCCCTCAAATATCTGAAAAATACAGTGGAATCCCTCAGTAACAGAGTGGAGCAAGCAGAAGAAAGGATTTCTGACATTGAAGACAAAGCTTTTGAATGCTCCCAAACTCTCAAAGAGGAAGAGAAATGGAGAGTAAAAATGAATCATTCTCTCAGAGAGCTCTGGGATAATTCAAAGAAGGCTAAATATCTGCCTCATTGGAATCCCTGAAAGTGATGAAGTGGCCTCACAAGGCACAGAGGCCCTTCTCCATGAAATTATCAAAGAGAATTTTCCAGACATGCCAAGAGATTCTGAAATTCAGTTAGCAAACAGTTTCAGAACCCCAGCACAACTCAATCCCAATAAGACAGCCCCCAGGCATATCATAATTAACTTCACTAAAGTTAATATGAAGGAGAAAATTCTGAAAGCAATCAGATGTAAGAAATCTATTACCTACAAAGGGAAGAATATTAGAATGATGGCAAATCTCTCTGCTGAAACTTTTCAAGCCAGAAGAGGGTGGTCATCGACTTTTAATCTCCTAAAGCAAAATAACTTTCAACCCTGGATACTGTATCCAACTAAATTCAGTTTCATTTATGATGGAGAAATTAAATAATTTAATGACATTCATATGTTGAAGGAATTTGCCATAACCAAACCAACTCTTCAGGATATTCTCAGACCTATCCTCCATAATGACCAGCACAATCCTCTACCACAAAAGTAAACTCACTCAGAAACTTTTGATCAAACTCCAACTTCCACAGTGGCGAAAGGATTCAAAATGTCCACTGGACTTTCGAAAAACTCGATACCCAAAATTTTACCAGACTTATCAATATTCTCCATTAATGTGAATGGCTTAAACTGTCCTCTAAAGAGCACAGGTTAGTTGACTGGATACAAAAACTCAGGCCAGATTTTTGCTGCATACAAGAGTCACATCTTACCTTAAAAGATAAATATAGACTCAGGGTGAAAGGATGGTCCTCCATATTTCAGGCAAATGGTAACCAGAAAAAAGCAGATATTGCAATACTATTTGGAGATACAATAGGCTTTAAACCAACAAAACTAAGGAAGGATAAGAATGGTCACTTCATATTTGTTAAGGGTAATACTCAATATGATGAGATTTCAATTATTAATATCTATGCACCCAACCAGAATG